>JAUPMH010019119.1:0-10771 GCA_032270665.1 Metridium farcimen
AGCACACATCAACACAATTTGCATAAGTACAGATTTAAATGGGAAAGTACAGATTTAAATGGGAACCTGTTAATAATAGTTTTGGTGATAGCGATGGTAATGATGACAATGATTACAATCATGATAATGAAAATGATTATTAGTACTAAATTATAATGATTACAATAAGAGTGAATAGTCTGAAGCCAGGTTTAATCAAATGAATGTAGATGTGAATCTGATTTCAATACATTACCAGCACAAAACCAGCATTCTTTTCAGTCTTGGTTGATGGTTGTTGCTGAAGCTGTGACAACATTTATGAAATAAGATGTATAACTTTAACTAATGACTGTTTTGTTAAATTTCTAGGATCTTCTTTACTTTGAACAACTCAAGACATATGTAGTCCAGCATAAAATGCTTGTTGACAATCTTGTTATGAAGGTAACCATGACATAATAATGTTTTTAATTTTGTATTATATATTATATCAGTCATGGTGTTTGTGCGTGCTCTTCTAATGCCATTCATTTGAAAGAATGGAAAAACAGTGTGCGACGGTTTGAAATCAGAGTGTGTGAGCTTGCAGCCCATGGGGAAATAGTTCATAGGTTTTTGACCAATAAGAGCATGCGTAATAATTGTGCTAATAATGATTTTTACCAATGTTTCACTGTCAAGTTCTTTTTGGACAACATTTGCATCATTTGTTGTTACCATGTTATTTTGATTTGTTTGTTGCCAGGACATTAGAATGACAGCAACAAATGATGATGATTACTTTGTATTTGAAGACCTTTTGTATCAGGTTAGTTAATGTAATATGATAGTTGTGAAGATCATAGAGATGATGTGATACACCTATTTCAAACAAGGTTGACAGGGCGAACAGCAATTGCATGACCAAAAGGGACTGGGTAATACAAATTTCTTCTTATTCCATTCTAAATTACCCAAACACCGTTCAGCGATGACCTTAGGTGGGTGTCTCTAAGGTTTCGCTGAATGTTGGAGGCATTGGTTGGGTAATTTAGAAATTATAGTTTTCCTATGTTTCCTCCAACCTCAACTTGGAAGTTTAAAATAGTTTATTTGACTGAGCTGTTGTCATCTGATCTTCAGAGTGGACATCTCCTCGGGGTAATATACAAACCCAGACAATAATATTGCACCTACATTGTGAGATGATTATATGGTTGAGATGTTGGTGTTGGGTTGTATTTCTTCATTCTACCACCATAACAAATTATCTCCATTATTATTTTTACCACATTTGATAATTTTCTCGCTTTCTGATTGGTCGAAAGCTGTGGTAAATAAGAGTACATACCACGGTTGCTATTTTCCCTCTAATTTTCTCGCTTTCTTCGCACACATGCAAAACGCGAGCAGTAAAAACATTTTTAATGTCGTAAAAAACAAATTCACAATAGTTTCTTGTGGTATGTCCTCTTATTTACCATGGTTGGTGCCATCTCATCGTCTAAATTGTTGTGGATCCACTCGTCTCGTGGATCCACAACAATTTAGACAATTTGATGATGCCAACCGTGGTAAATAAGAGGACATACCACAAGAAACTATCGTGAATTTGTTTTTTAATTATACAACATTTATTGAAAATTTGTGGCAATAAAAACCTTTGTGCTGATTATTATCATGATAGTAGTGGTATTATGATGGCAATGGTGATTGTGAGGTTATATTATTATTACAATGTACATTATGATGATGATAATACTAATGGGATGATTTAATATTATAATGTTTCAAATAAACAATTTTGTAAGGGTAGATACATTATTACAGGTTACCCAACCATTACCAATAATAAAGATAAAGACCCTGAAATAAGAATGCCACCTGGTAAGGAGAGAAACCAGTTGGCTATTAACAGGAATCTTCTAGAAACTGAATTTGAACTGATTGAAATCAGGACAAATATAGTATCAGTTAGTGGTCAGAGCATGAACCACTTGGTTGCAAGACTCAATGCTCTTACCACTTGACCATGCAGCCTCCTCCTCCCCCTCCCCCTAATGAAAAATAAAATAAACTATAGAAAAATAACTTCTATTTATATCAATGAATAGTTAAAATTTATTATCATTCAACTAAATTATAATCATTATAAATATCAAAAGAAATTGGTCTTATCATTACAGCAACTATTTCCTTTGTTTAAATGTCGTATAAAACTCGTCATTGAATGCTATTGGTAATAATTGCCCTATTGATCTCAATATTCCCATTTTCTCTTTCATTTCTCCTAGTTTACTCCTACAAACACGCTCTATCATTTTGACAGACGACGTTCGATACATTTTCCTGATTATCACATCATAAGCATGTTTTTCTACAATCTGTAGTTCTGCTATCCCTATCATGTCCCGCACTGTACTTCTAGGGACCTTAGCTATTTTATACGCCTGTCGTTTACTGCAACCTTGCGTCCTAATCACTTGAAGGACTCGTTGATAACGATCGTGAATTTGAGTCAAATCGTTTCTTCTTACTTTAAATTGTTTTAAACTGGTCTCTTTAAATTTCGTTTCAGGCGATTGCTCGATTTTTTGATGATTATTTATATTATAATTCGGTTCCCTTGGTGTCATTACTTGAACGTAAGAGTGGCCGATTTCTCTGCTGTGATCGTTGATATTAGGATATGATTGTACTAATAATAATTGAGGTTGAGGATGACTATATTTGATATGACAATTAGCATATTCAGTTGTTCGGTTCATATCTGCATACGAATGGCCATTTTCGAGTACTTCTGGTCTATCAAGGCTTGATACATCTTTTTCTTGGCTATGTTGTTTATTATCTACCATTGTATAATGGCATACTGATGGTGAATATTCAACCTTTATCTTTGCATCGTTGGTTATTGGACTGTTTGGTTGACTCTCTGCTTGTGTTTTCTGGACCTTCGTTTCTCGACCGTCGGTCGCCGGTAACTCATTTGTTGTAGAAGCTAAATTCGATTCCTCAAACTCTTCCTCTCTTTCTCTTTTTGTAGCATTTTGGTTGGAAATTATCTCCATTAAGTTAGAATTAGCAGCTTTAAGTGATTTGACCTCTTCTTCTTTCGTTTCAAGCAGTTCTTTGAGGTAAATTACTTCAACTTTTTTCTGCTCGAGTTCTTTCATCAATCCAGTCATTTCGAAAGTGTCTGTCGTGTAGATTTGAAACTCTTTCTGTTCTTCCTCCATGACTTGTGTTATTCACTAAAGACTGTTAAATAAATGTGTTCTATTTCTGAGTTTCGAAGTTTCTTTGTCGAAGGTTCAGAATTTTTTCGCTTTGACGAAAGAACGCCAAGCTGTCGGCCGACCACATACCGACAAATGTACCGACTGGTTGCCGACCGGATACCGACAGACAATTACTAGCACCGAGCTTGCGCCGATTCGTTAACCGACAACCAATAACCAATCGCACCTACCTGATAATTACTCACCAATGCCGACAATCAAAAGTTTTGATCACTTGCCAACCACAAACCGACACAGTATTTGCATAAGTTCCATAAAAAATGTCACGCAATCACAAATACAATGACTTTCTTGTACCACGAGGCTCGCACAACGAACCACATTATTACGTATTTTATGACCATGAATTGCCACATAGTTACCACAAAACCCTAATAACCGCTAGCCTATATATAAGTCGATTTGTATTGGTGAAAATGACGGGGTAACAACATTTTCTATAAAAAATTGAGATGTAAAATATTGATCACAAAAAAACCTGAAAATAATATATCGTTTCAGGACGTTTTCTTTACACTTTAATATTTCATAAATTGAAATCTGACTTGTTATCAACAGAATTGATTGTAATACAATAACAAGCACGTAAAAAACACTCACATTTTGTTATTATAGTTCGATTTCTTTTATTAAAGAAAACAAGTCTGATTTCAATACGTTACCAGCACTAAACCAGCATTCATATCGGTCTTGGCTTGATACTTGTTGCTTAACCGCAGCAACGATTTTTGAAATAAGTTTACATAATACAATGATATATAGGATATTTCTCTCCTCCCCTACGAAACGCAAAAAAGTCCAAACTGTTTATGTTTAGACAGTATATATGAAGGATTTTTATTTATTTATTTTCATTCCAACTGTAAATAGTTAACACAGGCTCAATGAATATCGGTGATATCGACTTTCTCTCGGTTATTATTATCAATGTTTACCTCAACTTTGGTGAATTATTGTTTAAGTATAAATAGAAGGTAGTAATATAATGAAATTTGTAACACCGTAAAAAATGTAGACTTTACTGAGGTAAAAACTAGATAAATAAATAGAAGGGTGATTATTAGTACCAAACTGGTGAAAACCAGTGTTCCTTAGTTGTAATAGAAGTTTGCTGGTGAGTTTAGTGTTTACAAGTGTTGGTATTGTGATGCTAATTTGCGAAACATTTTCACAACAGATGTTTTAATTTTCTTTGTTCTAATAGCAATGGTTGGCTGGCACATAAAAATAAAAAATATAACACTATATAAAAATATATACACATAAAAATAAAAAATATAACACTATATAAAAATATATAAACATAAAAATAAAAAATATAACACTTTATAAAAATATATAAACATAAAAATACGTCGCTGTACGTCCACCTATAAATACAACATTTACTATTATTAACACTCCAGAATAAAAAGTATATTTTCAGTACTATAAATGGAAACTAGCGAGAAAACTAGTATAGGCTGCGTCGGTATTCCCCTCTATTAACTCTGTTTTTACTCTATGTATGCTAGTGGGTTTCCTCAGGAGCCCATTGCAATCATGTATTTATTAAAGGCGATTTTACACGAGACGGTTTGCAACGACGATTTTTCGCGATACGATTCGTCGATTTTTACGCGAGTCGACTTTTCGCGCAACGTTCGTTCGAAAATCAACATGTTACACAGGACGATTTTTAGCGATTTTTAAAAGCAGCCACGTCGTCCCCAGTCTGCGCGCATTTGCCTCGCTTCTATGAGAGAATTACACTGTATTCTGGGAATACGTTGCGCGAAAGATCGTTGATGAAGCTGTTACACGAATCAACTTGCTAAAAATTCGTCCTTCAGCGTTGAAGCTGAATCAAAAACTTGCAATGCATTGCCGAATCTGAAAATCGTTGCAGGTAGCATGTTACACGGCATCAGTTTTTCGCGGAACAGCATATCGCGAAAAATGGTCGTTGCAAATCGTCTAGTGTAACATCGCCTTCAAAAAAATTAACCACTTTTTGATGTGTTAGCATGCAGACATAAGTTATTTTATATACGTTAAATATTTTGGCACACAACTTTGCTCACATGTTCATTTATGCGGAGAGAGGAAAACCGGATAAGCTGGAGAAAAGCCCTCGTGGCATAGGAGAGAAGAATACATCAAACCAGAGTAATATTAATTCTGATCAAACAAACTTAAATCACATATAATCCTTGCCTCCTATGCAGTCGCTCCTTTGTGTCGTCACGGGGAAGCGTTGCCAAGGGACTCGAACCTGGATCACAGCGGTGAGAGTCGCGCGGTAAAACACCCAAATTCATTTATTAGAACCATAGTGATCATGATAAATTATGTCATTGTTTTCTTTATCAATAATTTGATATTGACTGTGTGTTTTGATTTCAGGCTCTTTTAGTTTTTACAAGGGATACCGCTGTCCTAAAGCATTTCCAGACAACAAGCGCCAATCCACCCAAGTCATACATAAAAGGTAGATTAGACTGCGAGCAGTCCCTACTTTTCCCTCTCCCCTCCTCCCTCCCCCTCTCGACCCTAATCCCGCATTTCCGCGTTTTAAAAATCGCTAATTTTCGGAATCCGGAGAGAAAAGCAGAGAGTGCTCGCATTCTAGTAGATTGTATACTTTACCTTTGAACCTTACCATCATTATGAACATAACTGAACAACTCCTCTTTGGCTCAGATAGTGGATCATTAGAAAGGCCCTGTCCGGATATTTTAGAAAATGGAGGTTTTTACTTCCGTATTAAAAAATATCCGTGTCCACTCGTAGCGTTTTTGAATCGTATTTGCCAGTCCACACGTATAGACAAAAAGGGTAGCTTTCAAGCGATAGGGACGCACAAGCATGCAGGATTGCAGTTCTGACGTCATCACGTATTAAGAGTAAATTCATGTGTGTTTTCTATTGTTAAGCGATATTTGTGAATATTTTGACAACAATTCGAGGCTTAGCCTCTGCAAATGCGCCTTTTGTCAAATAGTACAGCGGTGATAGAAAACGTGAAAGAACCATTTGCATAAAACTATAATAACAGCTATTTTTGCACCAATTTTTGCCCTGGTCGAACAAATACTAATTTTTTTGCCATTTTTCATTATCAATAGCATTTGCATGTAATACTTAATGGCAAAAAACATGTCTTCAGAAATATTATTTTGTTTTACGTTTGTTGCAGGAAAACTCGGAGTACAAGAATATGCAGTTTTGTATCCACCAAATGGTAATCTTAAGAAAAACATTTCTAAATAAACGCTTTAGTAGATTTAAGTTAGTAATTGCCTTTTTTTCAGACACGGACAACTTATTTTATTTATTTTTAACGTCTCAATGTATTTAGCATGCAGACACAAGTGCCCTACTAATAATCCCCTTCACAGTTCCCTGCGGCATCTTGAAAGGTAACCGGGCCTTTGCATCGAAGCGAGACGAACGTTGAGCCTGCAATGATAGAGACACGTGAACAATTGTCCGGTAAGGTTTGAAAGGTATCTATCATTGCAAGCTCAAAGTTCGTCTCGCTTCAATGCAAAGGCCCGGCTACCTTTCAAGATGGCGCAGGGAACTGTGAAGAAGACTGTTGGGAAGACTTAGACTCACTACTGCTATGTTAAATATTTTGGCACGTGTTCATTTTTGCGGTGACAAATCATCTGGGCGGACAAATCGTCTTGTGACGAAAGTCGTCTGGTGTCATGTGAAAACGGGACAAACAAGATTTGACTCGAAAGAGTCGCCCGATTTCGTTGAATTCACATCCGACGAACAAATTTATGTACGATTTGTCCATCCTCTAGTATAAAAAGGGCAATCGTTCACTCGCGTTTTTGAAGTACGTATATAGGTGAGTGTAGTTTTTCCAAGTGTTGGTATTGTGATGCTAATTTGCCAACCATTTTAACAATAGAGTTTCTAATTCAGTTTCTTTGTTCTAATGACAATGGTTGGTTGGCAAAACCATAACAAAATACGTCACTGTACGTCCACCTATACAAGTGGAAATAATTTAAGCTTGCTGTCTTTTATATCTGATGTCTCTGTGTTATGTGTGGTTCTTTTTTCTCTTTTTCATGTTGTGACACTGTGTTTTCTCGCGTTTCAGGGGTTATACCATTTCATGGCTTCTCAATGCACGGTAAACTATACTAACATAATGACATTCGATTTTTGTTTGAAAAATACAGGCTTCTCTCCTCGCAATAATCCCTTTCACAGTTCCCTGCGCCATCTTAAAAGGTTGCCGGGCCTTTGCATCGAAGCGAGACAAAAGTTGAGCTTGCAATGATAGAACCCTTTTAACACCTTGCAACAATTATTCACGTAATGCAATTATCGTCATTTTCATTTCCCATTTGCATCACTATCATTATTTTTTTTTATTTAAACCAATATTTTACTCCAAGAGCAGTGCTCATCGTGGGAGATCACACTATCATTATTCTCCAGTCTCCACCAACATTACTATACTTACAGTCATCATCTTTACTACTATATTTTCTATATTATCGTCATCGCCATCTTCGCCAGTTTTATCACAATCATATTTCCATTGCATAATTATCATGTTTATTCTCGTGAATGTTTTTCTTCATAGCTGCACCTTTGTGTTACGTGTGTTCTCACGCTCCTCGGCTGTATTTCTTGTTTAGAGAACTATATACCAGGTAAAGATGACTACAGTCCTCAGCCATATTTAACAGAAAATGAGATCAGGGATCAAATGCTTGGGATCGGGGATCACATAGTCCGAATCAGCTGCAATCATGCAGGGATCAAAGAGGAGGGATCGGGATCGTATGAGTACATTCAGGGATCAGAACATATTTTTGTGGGATCAGGGATCAAAATACGCAAGCTGTTGGGATCAGGGATCAAGCTTTTGTGCAAAAAATCGGAATCAATCACGAGAAAACATCCCTCGTCACGACCCAGTAAATGTGTTATGTTTTTTTTTTTTACCTACATCCCTTGTCTAAATAGATTAGAAATTAGATATACTATGAACAATCAGGGTTAGAGTTAACCCAATATGTTAATAAAATTTGTCTAGACTTCTAATTACCAATGTCTTATTGAATTTATTTAGTTTTATAAGACATTGGTATATTCTTGACTAGATTTAACGAAATGATACCTAGAATATATCTTCATAGGCCCGAAAAAATGTTTTGTTTTTGTTGCATTGAACTATCGTTCACGATTTGTTGCGGTTAAATGTCTAGACAAATTGTGTTTGACCTGACGGAAGTGAGTCGCCAACTCACTTCACGAACTCTGTCAGGCGCGTAGCAATCGATGGTAATCTCAGTTTTCTTTGAAAATTCTTATCAGGTACTTCTTCAGACTGCATACGATGTCCTCACATCCACAGGTTAGTTGACAACACTGCAAAGCGACTGAATAGTGGTCACTGCATGAACTGAACAAATGGATGTATTTACAGTTACTCACTGCAAAAAAGACTTGAGTAGTTGAAACTCGCATAACTGCCGAGTAAATCGATGCATCCACAGTTACACACTACAAAAACGACTGAGTATTAAATGGTTGCTTAAATAACTGAACAAATCGATGCATCCACAGTTACTAACTACAAAAACGACTGAGCAGTGGTTGCTCAAATAACTGAGTAAATCGATGCATCCACAGTTACTCACTGCCGGCAAAAACGACTGAGTAATGGTTGCTCAAATAACTGAACAAATTGATGCATCCACAGTTACTAACTACAAAAACGACTAAGTAGTGGTTGCTCAAATAACTGAACAAATCGATGCATCCACAGTTACTAACTACAAAAACGACTGAGTA
Source organism: Metridium farcimen (assembly GCA_032270665.1). Classification (NCBI taxonomy): domain Eukaryota; kingdom Metazoa; phylum Cnidaria; class Anthozoa; order Actiniaria; family Metridiidae; genus Metridium; species Metridium farcimen. The sequence goes on from JAUPMH010019119.1 coordinate 9,075, forward strand.
ATGGTTGCTCAAATAACTGAACAAATTGATGCATCCACAGTTACTAACTACAAAAACGACTAAGTAGTGGTTGCTCAAATAACTGAACAAATCGATGCATCCACATTAAATCACTGCAAAAACGACTGAGTAGTGGTTGCTCAAATAACTTAACAAATCGATGCATCCACAGTTACTCACTGCAAAAACAACTGAACAGTGGTTGATCAAATAACTGAGTTAATCAATGCATCCACACCTAATCACCTTGCTCATGTATTTTCAGGGTATTCTGTCTTTGTGTATTCTATTCGAGAGACTCTTGCAGACTCATGAACCTTCATTGTTTTATCACCTTAAGAACGTTGGTGCTCCACCGTAAGTATTCATCATCGTTTATCCAACACTATACTGGCCGTGATTAAATTAAGATTGAGATGATGGTGATAATGATGACGATGATCATCATCATCATAATGCATGGGGGTGGTGGTGATCGATGATGATGTTGGTAGTGGTTGTGATGATCATGGTGAAGATGATCATGGTGAAGATGATCATGGTGTTGCTGATAAAGGTGCTGATACTGAAGGTGCTGATAAAGGTTGTGCTGATAATGATGATTTTTATGATGGTGACGACGATCATGAATATTGTACGACGGCATGTGGTAGTGGTGATGATGATTATCGTAGTGGTGATGGTGACGGTGATGATGATGATGGTGACGGTGATGATGAATGTGGTGATGATGATAAACGTAGTGGTGGTCATGATGGTAATGGTGGTGATGATAATGGTGATGATTATGACGGTGATGATGATGATGTATTTTTTCAGGCTAAGACTGGTATTCAACTGGATGGTATACGCGTTTTCTGGTTATCTTGCTACAGATCAGGTTAGTTCTAAAATCCTTTTTATAACTTCTAAAAACACTGGAACACTGTTTTTTACTATCTATAATTTATTTGTAGGTTTTGCTACTATGGGATCGTATCCTTGCGTATGACTCCTTAGAGGTTCTACCAGGTATAGATAGTTAACACGTCTACCTATGTATTATATATATATTATATATTGATTGCAGAAGGGAGAATAATACTTTATACACTGACTTACATTGTGGCAGGCGACTTACTTGTTATGAAAAAAATATGTTGTGTTGTTGATGATGTTTTGGATGTTTTATAATTCTGGGACTGTTGCTCTTATCCCTCTTGGTTTTGATTGTGGTTGTCGCTGAGTTGATGATAGTTGTTGATATGATGATGATGATGATTATGATGATGAAGATGATGATAATGATGATGATAACAATAAACCTTTTTTCAGTTCTAGGGCTGTTGCTCTTATCCCTCTTGGTTTTGATTGTGGTTGTCGCTGAGTTGATGATAGTTGTTGATATGTTGATGATGATGATGATGATGAAGATGATGATGATGATAATAATGATGATAACGATGATTATAACAATAAACATTTTTTCAGTTCCTTTCAGTGTCCACGAATGACAGTTCCAAGTCGAGGTTGGAGTTGCTGTGCATGATGAATTATAGTTTTGCTATGAGCAGCAGTGGGAACTTCGACTTGGATCAAATTATTCGTGGTCACTGAACGGAACTATATAAATAATGTCAATTGTTCATTGTTCATTTTTCTATTGTTAGTTCTTGCTATGGCTGTCTTGTCTTATCGTCGATGTAACTTAATGGAAG
>JAUPMH010019230.1:0-10770 GCA_032270665.1 Metridium farcimen
GGTGCAAATTCTTTCCATACTTTAATTGGTATAATGTCTGGACCAGGTGATTTATTGGTCTTTAGCTGAAGTAGTAGCTTGCGAATGAGAGATGAGAGAGCCTCTTATTGTTTACATCACGGAAATTCAAATTGTATACCGTAGCTCTGGAATGCAATGTCGCCCCGTTAACACAGATGTTGTTTGAAATGTCTCTTAAAAGAGCCACACTGAATACACTACATGATGTCACATTCAATGTTTGCATTCAAAATTTGAGTAAACCCTTTCGCCATTGTTAAGTACTTTATATGATGGATAATACTTAGTCTTGCACTCATAACACTCTCCATGGAACAACGCACCAACATATGAGCCAGACATAGTGTAAACTATGGGATATGATGGGCGCGAGTCAATTCTTATGTTCTTCTTACAGCAGCGTGTAACATCAGGTAGAAGAATTATCGACTTCATTGCATTCTTGCCTTTTTTACTGAAATGTTCTTTAGTAACCTGTTGGGCAATACTCATCGGAAAAAGCTTGTGTGTTTTTCGACAGTCCTCAACTTTTGTCAAGTCCAATGTTCGGCTATCTTTGTTGGTTGTTTGCCTTCTTTTACCAATAACAACGACTGCATGATCTTCAGACGATCTGTCTTTAGCTCGACTTCGAACAAATTCAGCTATCAATTCCCATCGATTTAGAGTAAATTCTTTAAAGTGCTCTCTGGCAATCACAAATACGTTTAGATCATGAAAATTTGTTTCATAACATGACATCTTGGCAAACGCGCATCTACAAGTAAAACTGATACGAGAGAGCCACGGCTTAATACAACACTTTCCCATGGGACCGACACGATTGCGGCCTAATCATGTATAAATTAAAAGTTTTCAACCTATTAAATCAATGACAATACGCAAAGAGGTTTAATTGAGTTATATGAACACATCATTACAATTTATATCTCAATATCAATTTATTTTAATATTAAAATACCATTTTGGTATTAAAATACCATTACAATTATACGTCGTTTTCAAAAGCCTAAAGTCGATATTAACACCAGTTATTACATGACTTTACCCTTTTTAAGATTATACTTCGTTCTTAAAAGCCTAAGATCAAGGCTACAACTGATAACCTACTGGTAACATTAAATATTATACATCGTTTTCAAAAGCCTAACTCTTTGCAACAGCCGCTTTTTGGTAAGAAGGCTCTAAAATGCGTAATTGGCCTTTTGTCCACAGCTATGTTAAAGAAATCTATCACGTATTGTTTATCAATATGAAAGAGGTGTGGATTCACAGAGTTCGCACTCTACATTGTCTTAAGGATAATTAACACAATATACAATGATCCTCAATTATCTTCACTAACAACTTAAAGACGGCCAATCTGACAGAGGAGTCATTCTGTTGAACATCGTTTTACTGTCAACATGGCTTCTCAAAACTTTATTTCAATCTTTGATATTGACCGACGTGTTGCTTTAGCTCAAAGAATTCTCTTCGATATTGAAACTTGTACAACAAGTCTCATTAAAGACCTTGTGAAGGCAAACTGTAATGCCATTGGAAGTCCACAGGAGTTTATTTACTTCCCTCTCCTGTCTGTCGCATCACACTTCATGGGACCACATACTCGTGTTGTCATCAACGAAGATTGGCAGGAGCCCATCAAGATGTGGTAGAGGAAGAAGAAAAGTTTTGTCCACAGATTTACATAGAACACTTTTCCATGGAAGAGTTACACTACACATTGAAGCGCAACAATGGAAGGGTTGTTGGATTATACAACGAGATTTCTCTACTTTATGAGCAACTAGACAAGTACAAGAACGGAAACCCTGACCGTAAAACAATGTTATCATTGATAAATGGAAGTTCGTGGAGAAGGAACTTTAGAACAACACACAGTGTAGTCGAACAGACGTGGTTTAACATTGCTGGATTTGTTCAGCCTGATGTTATTGTAACGTTACTTAATGGTAACGATTACGACGGATTCTGTGATCGGCAGATATTTGTGTGTCCAGCTGAACGTGACTTGGACTATGATGAACTAACAAAACCACCACCATCGACACCTGAATTTGACGATATATTCCAGTTTCTAGATGAAATACATCGCCATGAAAGTACGAAATATACTTTGGCCGAGGATGCACATATAGAATTTGTGGCTTACCATGATAAATTAAACGAAAGAAAAAGGCAACAACATCGGCACGACAGAGATCGCAAAAGTAACTTATCAAAGGCAAAGGGACAAGTCGTAAGACTTGGCAGTAAATAATGCTCTCAAACAGGCCATTCTCAAAGTAAAGGAGCCAGAATCTTTCACCCAATGGTCATGTGAAATTCCAAAGGAATTCATGACTATGGCTATCAACCTCATGGATTACATCATGGACCAGAAGTTTGCATTAGGTTAGGTTGGTGAACAATGTGGTCAACCTTAGTGCGTTCAGCAAACAGTTATCGATCTACTAACAAAAGAAAGGGGAAAGTATAGAAACATGATTGTGGGACCTGCTGATTGTGGAAAAACATTCATATTGAACCCCTTGACAATCTACCAAACCTTTTCTAATCCTGCAACACCAAGCTTTGCTTGGGTCGGAGTCGAGAATGCAGAATGTTTTTTTCTAAACGACTTTCATTGGCATTTGACATTGATTCAATGGCATGATTTGTTATTAATGTTAGAAAGTCAACCCGTTCAATGTAAAGCCTTCATTACCAATCAATTGTATAGCTTAAAACAATGTAATTAAGAATAAGTTATAGTTTTATCAATCAATATTGTAATGAGTAGATAATTTTTAATTATTTGCTTATTGTTATATTGCATTTAATAATATGTTCTGTAAAGAATCAACAATTTATGGATGTGACGAAGCACTTAAGACACCTGAAATAATAATGTAAGCACACGTTGTTGTTATTTTAATAGATATGAGTAGTTATATTAAACCATTACATAATTCATAATAAAATTAATTTTAGTTAGTATTTAATTCGCTGACATTTCTTTTTTAAAATATCATCAGATTTACGCTCTTCTTGCACAGAACAACAAACATACCAGCAAAAATTTTTTATATTGCTACACCTTTTTATCTATAAATTCAACTTAGTGATCTGGAGTATATATATATATATATTAAAGTCATATTTATTTCTTTACGAATGTCAGACAATGTGACCAGTTTTATACCTCAAGCTCGCGACAACAACAAATAGCTCAAATCGGCCTGACTGAAAATTACTCCCAACAGCCCAAAGCACCTCAAATATAGCACAAATTCCTTCAGTTACTATCTATCTTTCTTTTTTCTGGCGTTTATTTTGCAAGAACGACTTAATAATACTGTTTCTGAGACAGACTCCCAATAAAAGTTAAAAGTGGATCAAGGACCAGTGGATCAATAGACCAACGGAACGACGGACCAAAAGGGGGAAGGATAAAAATAATAGAAATGAAATAACAGAAACAAAAACAATAAATCGTATTAATTCGCTTTAAATTTTCTCAAGCTAATCCGAGAAATTAATTACTAAACGAAACAAGAGATCAGTAACTCAGACTTGTAGCTGAAAAAACTATCAACTCAATTAGGAAATCTGAGCAATCCAGGTAGCCCAGTAAATCACCATCAGGGTGTCTTGTTGTCAATAAAGGACGAAAGAGAAATAAATGTGGATTTGTTTGTGTTACTTAACTGATTGTAGTGGTGCTACGTGACCCTAAACGTGACCAATAAACTGGAGTACGTACTATATGCAAGACACGCATTTTAAGCAAGAAATGTCATGGTTTACCATAATGAAAATTGTATACAATAATATAGAGATCTCAAATATGCATTATTGGACGATTTACCATTTTCATTATTAAATATATGTTAGTTTTCATAGAAGCATAAATTATAAACTTTTACAAAGCTGTTGGTTTTTGGCATACTTTGAAAAATTCTAACTTTTCTAAAAAAGCCAAATTTGCCCAGCTGTTTGAATGTTAGTAAGCACTAGGAAGTTCTTCAAATTTTTATAGTATATCAGTCACAAGAAACAAGCAATTTTAGCACAAAAATTAAATATGAACTTTAGGAAAGTCCAAAATGACCGTTTTTGACCTATTTTTCAATAGTGGAAATCACGCTTTTTTTTACCTGAGTTTTTTTTTTTTTATCGGAAAATACCGTTACCGAAAATACCGTTTTCACAACAAAATTCAGTCCTTGTGCTATAGCTTTGGCACGTTTTCCCCCTTTATTTCACTTCACGAACCGAACTGCGGTCGTTTGATTACGGCCATTTTGATACGCACGTGTTTTCAAGTATTTACGACTGCAAAGCATTATGGGTAACGATCACAGCGCTCGGCATAGAGTTCCCCCTTAGTCCCTTTATAAATTTATTATAAGTCTAGGGTCACCTCGGTTTTCTGCCAAAATTTTGCGCTTGTTGTGTTCCTCTATCATCACAACTTCGATAAATAGCCCGGCAGGTCCGAGAATTTGCCTTTAGTCTAACTCCAAACCTGACTTTGTTCTAAGCCCGCCAAAACCGAATGAAGCTTGATGCTCTTCCAGTAGTGACTAAAGGCAAAATATGACCGATTTATTCCGATTTAAGCCACCTTTGAGCCAGTGTAAATATCCAACGATGCTTTGAAACGATCTAAAAGTCATGTGGCCTGAGAACTTGAGCCCCTGAGATTACAAAACAGCAGCACTTTCCATGGTAACGCCAAATATGGAGTCAAGAAATCCTACGGATCGTTTATATCCAGAAAATCGCTCAAAAATGTCAAAAAGCCCAGTAGTCAAGGGGTTAAGGAATAGTTGCCTTTGTTAAAGGAGACTATGACTATATATTTCTACTTTGTTAGCTATTATTTGGTCTATTTGCCGTGGCATTGAAGCGATGATGTTATTTATAACTTGGGTGTCTGAGTTGACAATGACGTTTTTTACACGTTTTGTAAATTGCTCAAACGATTCAGAAGTAATTCTTTCTTTCACAGCCTGATCGCTTAAATTCTCAATGGGTTTGAAATCCGTTGACCTTGGCGGGATGGATAACAACTTCGCCCTGACTTTCTTTAAATCCTTTATAGCGCTTGTTGTTTTTTTGAGATGGTTCACCATCCTGGACGAAAAATTTGCTTCTCTTTTTAGATCTTTCTATAATTGTTGTAAAATGTTCGATTATGAACTTTGAATAAAACGTGCCGTCCATGTGTTGGTATTCCTCACATAACACCACCACAATAGAAAGATATAGCCACAAGTACATGTAAGACTTTCCTGCCAGAACCAATATGACTGCCTTTGGCAGTGCAGGAGAGGTCTAATGCCTATTCTTTCGTTCGCCATATCCTTCCCTTTGGTACGGTATTCTTGCTTGGTCATAGGGTTTTTTCTTATACCATAAGCTCGCCCCATCAAGATAAAAAGTAACTTAAATTTGGCTTAACGGACTCTGATCTTTGTCCTTTATGTAAAACAACAACACACGCCTGAGCACATGTTTTGGACTTGTTCATGAGTAAAATATTGGAAATGCTGTTTGACTTGGTGGGAAAATAAATATGAACAAAAGGTCATCTTGTCCAACAATATTATTTTATACGGTAAATTGACAAGTTTTGAAAATGACAGTTTAAACTATATTTTACTATTAAATTGCAAAATATTGCATATTTCTAGCTTTTGTTCATGACGAGGCACTTATTTTTGATAACTTTCAATCTTTACTCAAAGAAAAACAAGCCGTAGTTGAGTCCTCAACATCTTGAGTCAATTGTGATGAGCAGAAATAACTTGAACAATTCGAAGTACTGAATTGTTTCATACAATACGAATACGAAAGTGAAAGGAACTTTATTCCCTTTAAAATTCATTTTCTCCTCTCCCTGTATCTCTTTTTCTACTGCATTCTTCTTTTTCTATTGTATTGAATAATGTATATATTTGTGATATGTTATCTATGTGTGCTTTATATGTCTTGTATCACTGTGTATTTCTATTTTGTGGTTAATGTTAAAAAAGAAACTATTGTACATATATATAAAAGTATCATACAACACGTAAATACATTGTTAAACAATCAAGTTTGAAGTAAAAGAAATGTAAAAACAAATTAATACTATACTATTGTAAAAAAGTTATTATAAAAAAAGAAAGTTTTGATATTGTAAAATGATTATTTGTAAGTTCTAAATAAGTAGCTTTTTTTCTTTGTTGCGTTGTGTAATTTTTTATTATTGTTTGTAAATTGTTGTAAATTTGAATTAAAAAAAAAATATTCCCTTCGGTACGGTATTCTTGCTTGGTCATAGGGTTTTTTCTTATATCAGAAGCTGGCCCCATCAAGATAAAAAGTAACGTTTTGTATCCAAACAGAAGTAACATAGTCTCTCTTCATGTTCTTAGTGAATGTCAATCGAAGGGAAAGGTATTTCTTTGAAATGACTCCTTTCTTACAGGCATTAAGGTATTTGAAGCCATTATCCTTGATTTTTCTTTTCTTCCTCGAGAAATCTCTTTCTTTTGTGGAGTCCTTTTGTTGCTTTCTAGTAATCAATACAGTGATGAACTGCTGATGTCTAGTTTTGTGGCACTTTCTAACACAAAAGTAAACACCATGTCGACTTTTGCTTTTACAAAGAATGATGCACACTTTTAATTAAAGCAATTGTTACGTTTATTTCTTTTCATTATATGGAGTCAGCATGTACTATATTCCAATTAAAATGTTATCTGCAATGATTTACCGCTGACATGTTTTAGTTTGCTCGGTTTAACAAGACGCCTTATGCCTTTATGAACATTTAGTTGGCGAATTACGTCTCAGACAATCATGTGCAAAATACCTTGGGACATCCAACATATACTACATACCTCTGTTTTTTTACATGTAAAAGTTTTGTATAAAATTTCCACGTTTCCCCCTCTCCACTGTATCAATGTTGAATTGCACATGATTGTATATAAAAACTAATAATTTTGGTCCACATATCTTTGCTATAATTTTTTCTAATGTCTCTTGCAAATTTTCGTGTCTTTTTCATGTCTCTCGTTAAAATACCTTTCTTGCATGCTTGTAGAAACCATGAAACCTCATTCATAAAGGTGCTTCATGACAGGTGTTATATGGTCATATTTCCCACATTGAGTAATGAATCGAGCTGCCATCTGAGAAGAATGTTTTCCGGTTCTCGTGTTCTTGCTCGTGAGGGTCTGCTCGTAATTTCGGTAGGAGAGATTTTCAGATCCTGTGCCACACTAGTGGTCGATGATGTAGGTGGGAGAATAGGAATAGCCGGCGTCTCGTGCGAGTCTCGACTGAGTTGCAAAAGCTCTCTGTAGCGAGTGAGTTGTTCTTGGAGTAGTCGAATTCGATTTCCCACGGAAAGATCTGGTGTCTTCATGATACCGTCCATGACCGTCTTGAGTCGCAAGAGTCGATTGGTGTAGGGGGCCTTTGGGGCCATGGTTTTGAGGAGACGTTCGAGATAGACACCGCCCATGCTACCCATTGCACCTCCCGTCTGCGATGCCATTGGACGGTTGCCTGGTTGTGGTGTGACGGTGAGATAGGCTTTTTGAGTGTATTTCATTGCGATTTGCCTCGTCAATAAGCTTGATTGTATGACAAGACTGTTTAAATACTGTCGAGTACAGACTCCATCTTTTCGATTTGTGCTCGCATTTTGCGGAGGTTATTGGTTGGAGGGGGTGGGTTTGCTTTCAGAAGGGAAACGTCAAACTCCACGTCGCGCTGATCGTCGTGCCACGTGCGCAACGCCTCTGCATCGCCGGCACGCATGGACGCTATGCCGTAACCTTCCAGCGGCGGGTGGGGTCCGACATAGTCTTGATTCTCCGGACGGTTGAAGAAGTGAGGAAAGTACCCCTTCTCAGTCTCGAGTCCAAATGTCTTGGCAAACTTTCGCAGAGCCATGGGTAAAAAGCAAAGCGAATCTTAAACTTCAAGTCCAGTCTCTTCACTTACATGTACAACAGTTTGGCGCCTCGAAACATCACCTCCGGATGCTCGCCGCGGGCGCACAGCCACTCCCAACAAAAAGTAAGAATCGTACCCCTTGAAATTATGCGCAACAACCGTAAATCCGCGATGCTCGAGACGAAACAGCCACCGGCAAAAGGTGTCGCGATCTCAAAACACTCGACGGCGATCCCGAAACACGGCACACGTCGCATCCTCGTCTTCGTCACGATCAATACACTGCGAACACACCTTGTGTGCTACCACCAGATTCACTTCATGGACCAGCACACACGGCATCGCCTCCACATCGAAAAAGAGGTATCGTACTCCATCGTCGTTTCGCTCCGTCGTCTCAGCGTCGTCGCACTCGTGAGGGTACTTGACGTTCTGATTGCACTTGGAGCACTTGCCATCCCACACCCGCTGCACGTGACAAAGGTGTTCTGGGCCCACACGTCGACAGTGAACACAAAACACCCTGTCACAACGATGATCGTTCAAGTTCCTCAAAGCCACATTTCTAAACCCCGCACCACGGCGACACTTGATGTCAAACACCCTGTTACATAGAGTGCACTTCTGATACCGCTCACAGACGTTCCACTTGGCTCCGGTAAAGAGCAAAGTCTGGAGACGTGCCAACTCGACCTGTCCGCAAGGTCCCCATTTCATCCTCGCACGACGGCACAAGTCCTTGGCCTGGTCCACCTGCCATCTCACAGACTTATTCCTGCGTTGACCTCTTCGGTAGTAGAGAGCCACGACGATGGCGCGAAAACAACATCCAACACCCCCCGGGTCCTCACAAGTGTCCTCGATGCGAATGCACGACCGTTTCACAGACACCAGATCATGTACCTCCAAAGCATCGCAGCGTACGCTTCGATTCTTACTACCACCTGGTAATTTAGGAAGGTCCTTGTGGCGTTTAGACGACTCACACACGTGCGGCTTGGTAGTGGGTCGTCCATTAAAGAAGAAGAAACAGTCGTAGCACAGCTTTAGGTGTGCCGTCCTATACTTGATCACATTCGGGTTGAGCAGCAAGTAAAACTTGCCCTCCACCATGTACAAAAATAGAATCAAGTCCTCCAGACCATCTCCCACGTAATAAGGAGCATCGTTCTTGGACCAATCGAGCACAATGACCCTAACCCCCTCTTTGCGCTGTGTCGCCTCGTTGACACGTCGAAACATGTCAGAAATGGTTCCCCCCGTCTGTGGCATCCCACCATGTCCGCACCTCGATCTCCCACTCGGCCAGTTCGATAGCCTCTTTGGCATAGATGGTACCGCCTTTGTTCCACTGCAGATACTGGACTATAGCTTCGGATATCCGATGACACTCCACGACTTTACCGCGCTACGTCAGTCTCACAAGCCAGTCGTGTTTTTGTTTTTGTTTCGTAAACTCCACCTGTTGTCCCGAACCACTGACGCGTCTCACAAAGTACACAATCACCGTCATGCGTCCCGTGAGTAAAAACTTCTTCTTCGACTGTTGAACAGCCTCGAGATGTCTGATAAACCGCGTCAAAGTGAGCTCACCAGACTGCATAAACGGTAACTCGATAGGATAGTCCAAATCTTCACCGTCCACGACCAGCCGCATCTGGTCCAATTCATTGGCATTCACGTCGCGACGCACATACTCCAACAATCGCGCCACCGTGTCTGCTGCTGCACTCACGGCGGCGCGGATCTGACCACGTGGTGTATTGTTGACCGTTATCGTGTACTCACGGCTGCTTGCATTGAACTTTTTACAGTTTTTAGTCATTACTTTGTCGACGATAAAAGACCCTCCGTCGGCTGTATCCAGGAATACCGGTTCCACCGGTTCTACCCGTGGTGGTGGTGGTGGTGGTGGAATCGTGCGTCGGGTCTGGCTTCGCGTTTTTGGACCAGCTCCGCTCTGCACGACATCCGACCCCCACGGCGACTCTTTACACGAGGCAAGCCATTCGTCATCCACGACTGACAAAAACAAATCGGACATATATTCTTCTTCATAGTCCAGACAAGACTCGTCGTCCATCTCGTGCTCCTGAAACTCCCCCCAATGATCCATTGGCGAAAAGGGCCGATGACTGCGTAGAATCCCCAACAGATCGCGTTGAGGCAACAGTTCTGGAAACGGTCGAAGTTCATATGTCGGCGAAGGCGTCATACAGTTGTCAAACGCACGCCGTCGCTCCTCAGCCCACTGTTCTACCATCACGTCCACACAAACCACCATAGCCTCATCATCGGAATCTCCCCACTTGACGCCATCTACAATCACTTCATCCATACGGTTCACCGCATTGTTCACATGGCCCACGAGTGACTTGTCCCCCTCCGACCTGCTCATATAGTCAACTCCCTCGACCACTTCGGCCCGACGTCTGTAAATGGCTTCCACCTCTTCCACATGACCAATCAACGAATCGTCCGAATCACTCGTCCCACCTACAACAAAGAGAACACAAAAAATTACACATCATCTTTAACAACTCCACGGAATAGTCACACGGCATGTCTGGTTCATACGGACCCAGTCGACATTCCATAAAGCACTTTGTCTTCTCCTCATTACCACCAAATGTTACTTTTCGTGCTCGCACTGTCAAGTGGTTTATCACGGAGCTAAAATTCCATGTCTTACCTTACTGTAAGTACGGGGAAGAGAGAATTCTGTAGGGAAGGGGTAGTAATGTCAGGATAATTTTACTTTTAATTAAATGTCAACCAAGGAACACAAAGAACATAGACAAACTA
>JAUPMH010019452.1:0-10764 GCA_032270665.1 Metridium farcimen
ACATTTACGGTTGATTTTTATTACATTTACGGTGGGTATTACATTTACGGTTGTTATTACATTTACGGGTGATACAGCACGAACAAACAAACACTGATATATCTACTATATGGCCACGAATAGCCTACATTGTACAGATGGAATAATTTACTGTTTCCTTGCAAATTAATGCAAAACGCCATTAAGAACTACGTTTAGAATGAAAATGCATAGTATAGAGCAAAAATGTCAAACAAATCTAAAACGTTTGCCTACCATAATGATTGATTAACTGATCACATCATCAAACAAAATATCTTGTAGTTTGTTTTGTGCCCTGTGGCAAATACCGGTTAGAAAGTGATATTTAAGAACTCACCTGAAACAGAGCGGAATCGTGTCACAAAGAACGTGAGTAGTCTGAAAAACAGGTGATGAACAAAACATCCCAAGTGCTTTATAGATGAACTACACCCATTTCAATTACCGTTGGTCGCCCGGAAATGGATGATTTGAGACCGAAAGGAGTTGTGGGAGCTCATTAAATTCCCAATGCACTATTTTAATCACTCTTGAATATTTAATCTTCTGAAATATTGGTATATGGAATTTAGTAATTAAGTAAGTATCTGTAAATTAAGTATCTGTAATTTAGTAATTGGTAATTAGGCTTAAAGCAATGTATGTGGAATTTAATGAACTCACACAATTCATATTGCTCTCAGATTAACTTTTTTAGATGAAATTGAAATAGGTGTATATTAAGACGATTGTGGATATGATGGAAAAAAAAAATTGAATCTTTAAAAAAAAATTCAACTGAAATTGGTGCTGATTACAGAAGCAACGAAATAAAAGCAAAGCAAATGAAAAAATATATCATGCATTTCTTATCAGAAACAACAAATGATACCGATTTTGTTGTGGCCAAGATTGACCTTATTTTGAAAGATTTTTAGATAAGTTTTTGTTTTGATATCTTTCAATCAATAGAATAGATATGAAACATCCGTATATCAAAATAACCAAAAATATAATAAGTTCAACAAATTTAGCCACAATTTTACTTCAAAAAAAGAACAGGCCATGGTTTTGATATAGAAATTAAAAGATATTATAGCCGTTATTTCTCAATCAACTTCACACAAATAAGGACATTAACTATACAAATTCTGGTCCAACAACTCATTTGTTTAAGATGTAGACTACACAAACATTTTTGTAAGGCAGAGCAGGTGTTTAGTTTGGAACTTTGATCTTTACTGAGGTTGCTTACTGCCGCTGTTCCGAGTAACACATGAATAATTAACTAGACCTACAAACACAAACGAAAAATAGAGTTTTGGTGAACGTCAATCAACTGTATTTCCAGAACAACACATCAACTAAAATGTCCGTTGCATACCAGGGGTAAATTCGCTATACAGAGTGTCTTTTTTCTGAAACTGAGGTCAGGATATACTTGGAAGAAAGGGTTCGGGGGAAAAAAAAAAGCAAATAGAAACTTTAAACAATTTTATCAAAATAAGATATAATTTAACACCAATTCTTTGTGTTGCGAATTTTTCAACGATCGGTAACGGGTAATGTTGTCTGTGTTACCTTAGAAATACAATTGATTGATGTTTACCAAAACTTTATTTTTCGTCTGTGTTTGAAAGTCTAGTTGGTCGCGCGTGTAACTGGAAACCGCTGTAATTGAGATAAATGGTCATTTGCTTAAAATCGGATTAGATCGAAAGTGGTAATATAGTATATAGTTGTTTTTCCATATCATTTCAATATTCAATGTAAAAACTATCGTTAATTGGCTTTAAAAAAAAAAAGAGAGAGAAAACTAAACAACTAACTAACATCGGCAAATGACCCCATTCCCAAACTTAACCCTAATTCCCCTGCGCCGCGGGCATCAGGTCGTTACCAAGAGAGCTTTATCGCTATTGAGGAAATAAAACTAATGACGATAGAGACAGTCACTTCAGGTTCGCTGGTTATTATGAAAGGTTCTGTATTCTGTACAATTGATTCAATAAATTGACGACATCCGGATAGTTTTATGTTTTTTAGATTTCCATAAATGACAACGTTTTGGCAATTAACTCTACACGTATCTTTCAAACCAAACATCAATAACACATTTGATTTCCGACATTTTTAAGCATGTTTTTTTACGGGCGTTATCGCATGATTTTTCAGTTTAGTTTGAGTAAACAAGTCTCAAGGAGAAAATGAAAAAAAATAAACAAATAAATAAATAACAATGGAGTACATCAATTTGGATGTGGTTTGAATGACGCCACGTCATGGAGCGCACGCTCGATATTTTCACTTTCTACTGATTAAACGTCTTTTTTTGGCACAATAAAACGATTGAAAATTTCAATTTTTTCAAAAATTGCCAAATTTGTCCTACTAGTTAATACTAGCTTATTCAGCAAACCTATCGCCTATATGGCTATTGACTCGTAGACCAATCGAGCTGCGGGCTTAATTTTTAAAATATGCAATGCAACACTGAAGAAATGCCATTCTGACATATAGAAATACAGTATGTTAGTTAAAAAATAATAATAAATTCTGCTCCTAGTCTGTACACTGAATGTACACGATACGTGAACGATATGTATACGCACTCCCCCAACCTCACTCGACATCCTAAAACCGATGATAAAATGGCATAATCCCTGCTCCCAACCCTACAATTGCACGAATTAAAATAATAACATCAGATATAGAGCGAGCAACTGTGTGTGTTTATTAGTGACCATGTTATTTCAAATATCATATCATTTCAAAATCGGTACAAATAGATAACTGAAACAAACTTTAATGAAAAGGTTTGCTAAGGAATACTAGTGCCACTTGTCAATTGGTATTTTCATCAGATTCTCGAGACTTAAGTATTTCCGATACTTACAAATTGTACTAATGTATTTCTAATGATTGAACGTGGCATTATATAAGGGAAATGTCCACTTAAAAATAGTCTACTTTGAAGTTTACAACATTGCTGAAGGCCTTGATGGATGTAAATGCGGAAGAAATTTATATATAACGCTGGCAAAGGGTGGGTACAAAGAAAGTTTACATTCAATTGACAAGCCAACAATCTCAATAGCCTACATATTTTTTTTTTATTAATATATTTGAGAAAACACTGACCTTAAGATAGAGTGGCTAAAGTGCAACAATAATAAACATAGCAATATATACACCAAATTGTTGCACTGATTAGTTGCTATAGTTACTCACGATGGAAACAAACATAATGAAATGAAGGGCGTGTGAGTTCACTTTGTGAAAAAGCACTATTAATATTTGCCTGATAATCGTTATCAATTCATTCCATCATGACTTAAATAATAGAACCGGAATGTTTTTTGAGATCTTATGTGAAATTGAGTTGAGACCTCTGTTGAGCTATTTACCTGAGTACATAGAATCGAGACACATTCACTGAGAGAGACAAAGCCAATGACAAAGAAAGCTTGCACAACGACATTGACAGCACCCTGCTTAGTGCCTCCAAACGACTTTTTCACTAAAGTAGCTTAATTAAGTAGCATAAGATGAAGTACAATTCTAAAGTGTGGTTTGCCCTCGGAAATATCATGTCAAGAAAAGAGAGCTGTTTCGATGTTTTTATTATTTATTCTATTTGATTTGCTTTTTCATTGCTACGAAGGCAGGGACACCACAACAGCTTACGCCAATTACTGTGGGCCCTGTAGTATGCTGAGACCTGACTGTTGTGCCGGGAGACAATCGCCTGCTCTTTTTGAAGAGCACAACAGGATCTTTACTTCGCTTGTCGAATAGTTTTTGTTATAATAATATAAATAGTGTTTGGTTTAAACCGGTTGTCATATTTAAACAATCAAATAAAATATTTAAATAATCAATTTTCCTATTGAAGGAAAAACGGCCATTTTGAAGGTAAAACGTTTTTTCGAGCCAAGTTTTGAAGCACGTTTGAAGTGAAAAAGACTTCTAGACTTGAAAAATCAATTAGCAGAATCATCAAATTTTGTGGAATTGTTCAAAGTATCATGGAAAAACAAACCGACGAGAACTGGGACCGAAAATGGTTAATGGACGGACACTCACTGAAGACGATTATAGATTTAGTGGCTACTTGCCTTCGGCGACAGTAGCCACAAAATAAAAGATATGAAAATAGACAATAGCATATCACAAAGCATTTTGGATAGAAACAGTTGATATATATGCAGGTAAAAATTATAACTGTTTTGATTTATCTCAATTTTGTACATGCAGTGTTTTACAGAAAAAAAGTAATGAAAACAACTCCGAAAGATTGATAATTCGTGCATTGAATGTTTCAGCATAATTGTTTTTGAAGATTATTGAAATCTTCAAATATTAATTTATTCTGTGATTTTAGTGGGTAATTATTTTAGCCTCTGTGTGGATTTATGAATCGCTTGATCACTCATAATGGTGGCATTTGACTGATGTTTGACTTTTCATTCAAAAAAAATGCTCCAGTTTTTGTTTATCCAAAAAGATTACAAAATGGATAAGATTAACTAGTGGTAATAGAACTGATGGGTAGAGTGCAATTTTGGTCTGAAATCATACTTGTGATTAACAACTTGCACTTCCGCTAAGCGGTCGTGCAATTTTGCTATCACTCCTATGATTCAGACCAAATGTTTCTCAACAATTTGAACTGGTAACTGGTATACATAATAAGAAATTAAAAAAAAAGGCACAAAGAAAATTTACATCACTAAAATTTACATTACCCAAAGGGGAAAGCGCGAATGGGACTCTCCAAGTCTATGCATGCAAGGCGCCTCAAAAAAATAATAGAAAATTGCATGTAACGTGAAAAGATAATTATATTGTCAGTTAAAAATTGCACTCCACTCAGCTTTATTATTAACATATATATTCAATTGACAAAATAGACAATTTCCGAAGCCGATCCAGGTTTACTGTCAAAACGGTTCTAGCTTATCCAAGGTTACATTTTATTGTTCGAATATTCAAAGCATTTTTCATCTCAATAAAACGTCCATAAAAGCAAAAAATTACAGTGATTATTTGAATCATAACAATTTACAATCTACGTGAGTTGTTTAAAAAAACCTCCAAGCTAAACTTGGCGTCGCCTTTCAATGCACCCACATCGAACATCACTGGATTATAGTTTTTAAGACGCATTAATAATTAAGGATTAAGGAAACGTTTAAACAAATATTTGCCTATTTACACTTGTAGAAACAGGCGACATCATGTTTACTAGTTTGTTTACAGGAAGTCCAGAAACTAGAAAATCGCCCGAGAACTTAAAGTGCACCTATACTACCTGCTGAGAAACCCACCTAAAGTAATATTTAAGTCAATTAAAACAATTGTGCGCAAAACATTTTCAGTTTTTTTACGCGGTTATTTAATATGTACTCATTCGTCTCGATCAACTACGCTACTTGTAATTATCGTCTTTATTGCTTGATTTATTGATTCTCAGTCTTAATAAACCTACAAAACAACTATATCTTCGATATAACTTTACTTGAATTCAAAAAGATAAGTTTCAAATTGAAAAATGGTTTATGATAAACCTTGATATTTTAATGTTTTCGTGTTTTAAATTATATCCTTCAAGCGCAGCTCGCACACTGAATTACTAATGTTATCCCAACAACTTTACCCGTTAATTAAGTCTTTATTGCTTCGAAATTACTGCTTGGAGGCTACTGATTTTATATCGAAATACTCTGGATTCATGCTAGTAAATATTTGTGAAGAAGATTGACTGTACTGTTCAAGAACTAAGCTGGTTTCCATGGTTTGTTTACTGCGCTTTCGAGCACTTTGAATCCATTTTTTTGGGTCAAAAAACACGGTAACGGTCCGCGCGGGACTGGGTTCTAGTACTTTAAACATTTGATTGTCAAATTGTCCTTGTCATCTCCAGAAACCCTAAGACCTATTTTGTATTAGTTTTAGGACTAAAGACGTCAAAATTATATTTTATCTATTCATTTTTACAAAGTTGTAAATTTGTTGTTTTGAGACAAAACAGCGACCATGTCAGGTAGTGAACATCTGAGCATGTTTCGAAAAATGTCCCAATTTACCTCCAAAGTTTCATGAAATAACACAATACTTTGTTAAGTTATGGATAAATGATTCAAATTAAGTGACTGGCTACTTTTGAACGCTTTTGAACGTTCGATTCGAGTCCACGATGTGCGCGAGCACAAAAACCGCTGAAAAAAATACAAAATTTTATTAAGAAACCATACACGTTTTGAGCTTCAACAGGGCAAAACCCTCGAATTTTGCGCGGGACTATATACTTTCTTTATGCTTAATTGAAAGAACCGAAAAAAAATCTACGTTCTGTCAATTTTTTTTAAAAAGTTAATTTTTCAAACGTACACAAAAATAGATTTTTGTAGGAGTTTTTGTCCGACTTTATGCGAGTTTTGAAATCACTTAAATGACGAAATATGACAAATCAAGGTATTTCTTTGTCTTTTACTCAAAACTATCCATGTTGTGTTTTAGAATGATTCATTAGCCGGCATTTGTGCTTGATATAGTATGAAAAAAACTATTTTCTTACGAGTTGTGATTTTTTTCATATCGCTTCCGTTTTCGCAAGTTTGTCTTCAAAATCTCGCGCGTAGGCATCCATTAAATGCTGATTATCTCGAAAACAAGCTCGGGACACCTCATTTTTCTTTTCATATTTGGAATCAGCATTACATTTCACATTAAAAAATCGTAGTTTAAAGAAAAGTTTAACATTATTTCCAAAAGTAGCCAGTCACCTTAAGATATTATTTTGATAAATTTCCAAAAAAACGCAAATAAATGATGAAAAACGAGATGCGCGATATGGATGCGCAGTAGCAAGAGTCCGGAACTACCTTAGTTACAAGACTAAAATGTCAGATAAAATGCATGTCAGATATAGAATCATTCATATAATTATAATATTATCCACAAATACTTACCAAATGAACGTATTTGTTTGCTCCATAAGTATTTATTGAAGATTTTTAGACAATGTGTTGACAGCAAGAGCTAGTTCTTTAATTTTGTTAACTGAATTTTAAAAACGTGGTTCGTTTTATTCATCTGCAAACTTGTCTTTGTTTGTCCCGCATTACTTAGTGAGCGCAGATCATTTTTTCAATGCGTTATAATAAATTATGTTTAATTTTTTTTGAAATATACAGGCAACTGTAGGCAATGTCATTAACGCTGCCCACACGCACAAAGAAGAAATTAACACTATGTACAGCAAGTGACGCGTAATTCTTCGAATACTAAACTGGCCTGTGCAAATAATTATCAGGAGGGTGAGGGATGAAACCGGAGAGGGAGCATTAATAAAATAGAAAGTAAAGAGGGGAGCTTAAAGTAAGTTATTCAAATTGCAGACGGGGTTGATAAGCCCTTCCTTTTCCGCTTTTCCAGATTGCACTTTAATAAAATAAATATCTTTGAAATGCCTAGAAATAGATCCCTTTCCCAAGGTGCAAAGTGAACCCATTACTTTACATTTTATTCTACTTAATTAATGCTAGCTCCCACTCTGGTTTTTCAGCCCACATTCTACTAATTACTGCAAAACCCCTAATATTTTTATTTTGCTCATAAATGAAAAAAAAAAAAAAATTACACCAACCCCGCTAACTACGCAAAGAAGCCTGCCGCACCATCATCTACGCCTACGATTATTTTAAAAAAAATAGGTCTAATGATGCCACGGACGTCAATACTCCCGCTACTCCCTTTAGATTTTTTCGAAGTCAACCATGTCGAGCGGCAAAGTCCTGATAGCTAGAGTCGTCTCGAAAAAAAACAAAAACATTTCTCTTGCACCCAGGGTAGTACATCCTTAGTGCCAATTACTGATTACATAAGGAAGAGAAAGGCGTGATGGTCCAGTGGTTAAGGGATCAGATTCCAGGTCTAATGGTCTGGGCTTGATACCCGGCCGGACGATTACGTTTTGTCCTTAAGAAAGCCACTTTACTCTCCCAGTGTGTCGTCTTCTCGGATGCAGGACAGAAAGCCTGAGGTCCCGTCTGCTATCACTCTTATCCTATATACGGTTGACGTAAAATATCCTGCAGTTTTCTTCGCAAATCGAGTAGGGGATGGTCTCCGTCACAACAGCCTGTTTTTGGTGTTCTCGGAGTCATTCAATTAACTAACCACAATTTTATGGCAGCAAATGTGCGCCTTCATATATCAGTCCGCTGAGTCCTCCACATTTCATGTAAAACTGAGATATACTTTCTCAATTCGTGTATAATCACTGCTTAGAAGAGATCGTTTATTTATTTTTTGATTACATAAAATAACAAAATTACACCAGCTACGCACATGTAGTAATCTTTACACCGTATATTGTGACTTTCTTACAAAAAATGTGTAAAACTATAAGCTTCACTATAAACTTCACCTATACTCTGTTGAAGTCTTAGTTTAATTACTGACATTTCGGACGTCAATTCTTCTTCTGAGCATAGACTAACCTTCTTTTAGCTACAATTATATTATGTATAATAGTATATGTAAATAATTGTAAGATAACTGATTTTCTATACCTTGTTTTTTTAAAATGTTGTCCAGTTGGCGCTATCGAGTCTGCCAGTTAAGCATACGTAATACAGCTTATAAGGCCGAACACCTTTAAATATTGTCTTCTAATGACAGTATCTGTCCTCACTTAGGTCAAAGAAATATTTAAAAATATTACCTTTTAAAAGAGTGTCTCAATGGGGTTAGCTTTCAAGCATCGAACGGCCTAAAATGTAACCCGTCAAGCGACAAATAAAACAAATTTTATCCGTAAATCATCAAACGTCAATGCCGAAAATATACGCTGTAAAACTTATAGAACCACTCCAAATACTTATCAAAAACATCGAACAAGGACTCGATCCTTAACAAAATATCCTGTAACGTGACACATTTATCAATAAATATCCATGTTGTATTATTGTAGAATAATTCATTAGCCAGTATTATTTGTGCTTTATTATATATAGAATGAATTGAAAAACCAAAAAAAAATTATCTTATGAGCTCAGTGTTTTTTTTTTTATCACTTGAGTTTCCAAAATCTCGTTCTTAGTATAGGCATCCATTAAATGCTGATTATCTCGAAAACGAGCTCTGGACACCCCATTTTCATTGTCATATTTAAAATCAGCATTAAATATCACATTAAAAAAAATATAGTTTAAAGAAAAGTTTAAAATTATTTCCAAAAGTAACCAGTCACATTAAAAGTTAATTTTACCTCTTAAAGTGGTACATGTAGTCACTCCTTTCGGGTCTTTTCAGTAACTATATTCGCAACTTATGAAACTGCTATATTGCAATACATATTGCTGCCACGGAGCATGAGATTTCAATAACAATCATAAGTGCAATAGGTAATGTTCAAAGGCCTCCAATTCGGACTTGACGGCGTCATTTCAAAGTCCGCCCTATTATTTCTAGAACCTAAGGCGGAGCTTTGAAATGCCGCCAATTCCGAATTGGAGGCCTTTGAACGATTTTTACTTTTATTGATAAATTTAAGATTAAGCTATGTTAATTGCAGTATTTCTTAACGTTGGTGACAGGACTGTTTTGCTCTGGAGGGCAGAAGTTTAAAATCAAAGAATACCGCTCAAAACCCGTAAGCAGTTTTTAATGGGATTTGAAAGCTCTTCATTTGTCCTCCCTTTTTTTATAAAACTCTTATTTTCTAGACAGAGTCAATGTTAATTGTAAATTTGTACTCACAATTGGTAGCGAACGTGTAGTTGTGACGTAGTCATGGCCCGAAGGGATAAAGATAGCGATGAGGATGAATCCATTTCAGGAGACGAAAAGCTATCGATTCTCTCCTTTCTACATAAACAAGTGGGCGGTTACAATGGAAATGTCACCGAGTTAAAAAGCTATACGCAATAAAATTAGAACAAAAAAGCTCTGAAGTGGAGTTTGAGTTTTGATTTCCCTAGATGTTTGGAAATCTAGGAAAATGTTCACATCTGAATGTTATCTATATTTGACTCTTTTGGGAAATCATTTCAAATTTTAGGGGCTATCCAGGTGCATCAGATTTGACCAACCCGATCGGAAGGTTACCTCGTGAATAATAAATGAGTTTGATAAATATAATTAAACGTCTATGCATGCGACCAAACTCTTGTACCGGGGACAATCTACATCTGTTTAAACACGTCAACAAAAACAGGCTAGGACGATTTACCTATGCATGAGACCAAACTCTTGTACCGGGGGCAATCTACAGCTTTTTGAACACGTCAACAAAAACAGGCTAGGACGATTTACCTATGCATTAGACCAAATTCTTGTACCGGGGGCAATCTACAGCTTTTTGAACACGTCAACAAAAACAGGCTAGGACGATTTACCTATGCATGAGACCAAACTCTTGTACCGGGGACAATCTACAGCTGTTTGAACACGTCAACAAAAACAGGCTTATCAAAAGGTTAACGTTGAAAGTGAGTTATTAATGTAAGTAACGCATGCATAGTCCATTACCGTATATTCAGCTCATTTAATTACAGTTTTATTAGATTAATTATATTGAAAAATATAGACAGTGACACGTACAATGTTTTGAAAAACCAGAGTGGGAGCTAGCATTTAATTAAAATCAAAGGTCATTAAACGTTTTCGTTTTTTTCACTATCCATACGTACCAAAAAAATACAAAAACAAAAACCGTTAATATCGCATACCGCAGGAATTCTAAATCCCGCATTA
>JAUPMH010019896.1:0-10755 GCA_032270665.1 Metridium farcimen
AAACCCCTGCCCCTCTTTTTTACTTCGTAAAAAATTCACTGCCTCAAAAGCTCCGCTTTTTTCCCCACTGCAAAAATTATTGGCCACATATTTTTTTTTTATTTTTATTTTCATTCTTGGTAATATGGGTGTTCATGAGTCTAGTCCCCTCTTTTTTACTTCGTAAAAAATTCACTGCCAAACCCACGGCCCCACAAAATCCTCCCACACCCACAACCTCAAGAATGAGCCAGTTACGGCAAAAGCCCACTACTACTATGCTGAGCTGCTATTGAGCTGAAAACAACACAACCACATATTAGCACTAGCAATAAAATGTTTTGAGCATATTATATGTGAAGTGTACCATGGCAAATTGCCTTATTTAATGAGTCACATTCGGAAAGTGCAAAGTTTGGCACCAAATTTTGGAAGTTTACGTCTAGACAGAACATATTTTTTTGCGACCGTTAACAGGTAGCTTGCAAATGATGGTATTTATATATTTTATGGATAGAATGGTTAACCTGATACTGTTTCCTATTGTAGAGAAGCGGACGCCAGGACCACAGATACCTATTGCAGTATCTAGACACTTTCTTGATATTTTTACTAGTTTACAACCTGCATCATCTACATCACCAACCATGAAAGACTCACATAGGTCACCGTGTACTCCACCGATATACACCTAATACATGACATGATAGTAAGTATTATAATAATTCTGGACGTGGTTCACAAAGTCCACACAACAAAAGGATGCAAAGTTCCTTACAAAGTTCGCTCTCCAATGGTAAAGTAAATATAAATAAATAAGTTAAAAAATAAGTAAAAAAATAAGTAAATATTAGTAATTATTGTCAGTGTCCTACAAGGGATGATCAGGGCTTTTGTATTATCATCATCATCATCATCATCATCCTTATCATCGTCACCACCACCACAATTATTATTATCATTTATCATCATTACCACAATCATCATCACCACCACCACCAATATTACCATCATCATCATCATCAACACCCCCATCACCATCATCATAATAATTATCAACACCACCATCATTATCATCACCATCATCATCACCACCACCACCACATCATAACTAACACCCAAACCATCACCATCATCACCATCACCACCACCATCATCATCACCATCATCACCACCACCATCACCACCATCATCACCACATCCAATCTGCCAATCAGGTAGAATTGCAATTGAATAACAATTTGCTAATAGCGATTCAATGATTTTTGCTGTCAGTAATACTCACTGATACATCTACACTTATGATATCTCCATCTCTCAGAGAATAGCTGAAATAAAGAAAAATTATTGGCATTGGGCAATGGTCGTGAAATGGTAATTATAATAAATAATTAGAAATTATAATGATGACAACAATAATGTTGGCCAAAGATAGGATGATTATATTAACTGATACAAAATGCAAGGTTGACTTTGTGTAAGTTGTCTTGTATATTTATTTCAATAATATTGCCATGCCTTTTGTCATGCATATTGTTTATTTGTAACGTCTGTTGCATCTTTTGCACCCTAGCTGCTTTGGGCACAAAACTGATGCTACCCAGGCCACAAATAAACATGATATTTTTGAAGATTGAGTATAATCAGGCATGATAATATTATTAATTTAGTCGATGAAGACCATAGTACCTCGGTTGAAACGTTTGGATTTTTAAATTCAGAAAATCAGAGACAACTCGACTAAATTAATAATAAAACATGATATTATTCAATTATTATTATTTCCTATATATATAGGTGAGCGTAGTGTTTACAAGTGTTGGTATTGTGATGCTAATTTACCAACCATTTGCACAACATATTTTTTTAACTTTCTCTGTTCTAATAACAATGGTTGGTTGGTAAAACAATAACAAAATATGTCACTGTACGTCCACCTAGCTATATAGTGATTAATTATACCTGTTTGGTATTCCGTGTACTGTGACGTTATTGACTGACGTACATACTGATTTAGGAAACCCTCGGTAGTTCAGTGGAGAAGGATATGCACCATGGTCAATTATACATTGGTGGACAGCACTATCTAGCTCATCCGTGGTAACTCCAACCTGGATTAATAACAAAGATGAGAAGCGAAATTGTTGATCTACTCAACAGTTTCATATAAAAATCAATGTTATTGTGAACAATGATAATCATTCCGAGCACCACCAGTATTGGCCTTTCCCAAAATGAGTAAAGGACTGGGTACTACTTTATCTAATTAAGAAATGAACCTCATAATTAAATAGAGCACATCAAGATATGTAAGATTCCTGAGTTTGGTTGCATTTGGTTGTATTCTGACCAAGATACAGCCCCATCATCATTTATGGGGGATTGCAGTGTTGATGAATATTTTTTGTGTTGTTGCGATGAAAAAATTCTGAAATCGCAGTGTTGCAGTGATGTAAAAACCAAAAACGCTGTGCGGTTTTGGTTTTTCCAAATTGCAGTGCTCTAAAGGTGTGGTATTTATCGTGTTTGGTGAAAGACATTGTGATGTGGTGTTGTCATGTTTTTGTTTGCAGTGTTGCATTTTTGAGCACCCCACTTGTCCCCCTTATCATCATGATGATCATTGTCATCATTATTACCATCACAACTATCATAATCATTATCATCATCATCACCATTATAGTCATCATCATCATCATTATCATATGCATCACCATAAAAGTCATCATCATCATCACTGATGATGATGATGATATTAAGAATGATGATGATAATGATGATGATAATGGTGATGTTGATGATGATGACTATATGATGACGATGATGATAATGATATAGTCATCATTATTAAAGAAAAGTAAAGAACAGTATTTTACGTCGGAAGTCCCTTCAGCCGAAGCTGATCTTCCAGAGAGCCGACGGTGTGCTCATTTTACTTCCCTATCTCTCTCCATCAGTGCTCCGTTTTACGGGTATTTAAAGCTACTTAAAGCTACACGGAATCACAACTATCAACATCATTATCATCATCATCATTATCACCATCATCAACTGATCTATACATACTTGGACAAGTTGGCCTGCGAATGTGACAACTTTCCGTGCTACTTGGCAAGCATTCCTAACTGCATCTATTTGTTCCTTATTCTTTATCTCTACTTTTTTTGGTTGTGGAGGGACTATACCCGTCCTGGCATACACAGGGAGTGCAATGTGTGACGGGATAGTATGGGGTGCTGAAAGGTTATTTTGTGGCGAGCTGGTGAATAGTTTGGACTTCGACGGAAAACTAGAAAAAATAGATGATAAACTTAAATATTTAATCTAAATATCTATTTTCTATATACAATACTATCAACAACAATGTAGTACATACTATTTGAGATATTTTTAAAGGCGAAATTACTATACAAATTTTTCAAGTACTCAAGGTTAAAGTGACAGAAGTTTTACCTTGTATTTGTCGATTTGACTATCTTTCTCAATACTTGCAACGACTCTACGATAGAAAAAGTAGGAATATTAATATAAATGTTCAATAAAACGCTGTAATTTGTGTTCTTTTACCAATAAGTGCAGTTCTAACTCCCATTTTTAGTGAGAATCTAACATTGCCAGCTCCAACATGGCGCACCACAGGAATCCCAAACACTGCTTGCGAAACCACAGGAAGCCCGAACGATAAATGATAACTTTACGGACTTTACGACTGAAAATGCAGAAATTAATAATTTGAAAATTTCGCCAGGTAGTATTAATTCGTTTGTTTGTTAATTTATTAATTCGTTGTTTTTTTGTATTCATTTATTATTATTATTATTATAACTTCTAGTGGAACGATTCTCAAAAATATGATTTTCTCAGCGAGATTAATTACAAATTAGTTATTAGAAAAAAATGAAATGGTATTTTTACATAGTATTATGTATTAAAATTATAACACGTTTATTTCGTACGACAATTTTTTTGGGAAAATCAACTTGTATTTCAATTGGGCTTCCTGTGGAGAAACGATCAGAAAACTGGTAACTAATGATCCAGGCACAACGATGAGAAAGTAAAGTAAAGATAAAAATATCAATATTATTATCAAAAAACAGTTATACTCACACAGAAATGGGTCTGAAATCATCTACATTACTTCAGGAAGAGGATATAGCAGATATTCAAAAAGAAACGGGCTGTAAGATTCCAAAATTTGCTACTGTTTTTAACGGGAAATTCAAGATGGCTGACTTATTGTTGTTTTTGTAATTCTTTTCTATAGTCTCGCCGAAACAGATTACAAGATTGTACAGTCGTTTTCTTAGCCTTGATAAATTAAACCAAGGCACCTTGAGGTAAATATAATGCATATTTGTTCAAAATGTAGGATATGTTTTGGATTAAAACGTTCTTCCGAATAAAAAGGATTAAAAAAATTCTTTTTATTTATATAAGAGAAGCTTATAGTGTTTGTTCTCTATTCTACAGTAGCAATTTTAATTTAAGGATAGTGTTTGCACTCTGTTTCACAGTACAATTGATATATCTTTTCAAAGATATAGTGTTTGTGCACTATATTCCATAGTAGCAATTTGATAAATTTTAATATATATATAGTGTTTGCACTTTGATTCACAGTATAATTTGATACTTTTTCATAGATATAGTGTTTGTGCTCTATTCAACAGTACTTTTAAATAATCATATTTATTGCATGGATCGATACCAATCGCTATCAATCAATCCATCTATATTATAGTTATACCATGGTTTAATTTTGAGTGGTAATGTATACCGTGGAGTATCCCATGAGTCACTTGTATTTCCTAGTATACACATGAGCTTTAGGCGAGTGTGTATACAAAGAAAATACAAGTGACGAGTGGGATATTCACGGTATCTCACAAGAAAACATTGTATAACTATTTTATCCCACATCATATAGAATAGAGAGAAACCACAATGTCTCATGGGAAGGGGCAGTTGAATACCGCCAAATATACAACGGCTTTCAAAGATTCTGATTGGCTGTATTTTATATGATGTCGGATAAATGTGTATGTGACATGTATTTAAGTATGGGTTCATTTATTGCAGTCAAGAAGACTTTCTTCGGATACCAGAGCTTGCAATCAACCCACTAGGTGATAGAATAGTGGATGCATTCTTCATGGGTGATAGCAACGCGTAAGTCATTCTTATCCATTATCACTTAATACCAGCATGTACTGGACAAACAACTGATTCTTGGACCATGAAAATGGCCAATCAGACATTTATACAGATACAGATCTTCACAGACACTCCCCTCGGGGCTTTTCAGTGACTGTTTACAAATTTCTTATGTTACATATGGAGGACTTATCGGACTGCTAGAAGCAGTTTACAATTGAGAGTGTGAATGTGTATGCCTCCAAGACCTGGAGTACCGGGAGACAATCCCTTACTCTTTGGGAACAGTACAACAGGATTTTTAACGTCCGCCTTATAAAGAATTATTAAAGTGAAGACAGACGAACCTAAGGTTTTACGTCCCTATCCCAGAAGACGTGAATGTCTAGTCATTTGCAGATTTGATAACAAAGACAGCTTCTTCTCCTCAATTATTTTAAGAGGAACGTGAACCACGCACCTCCTGCACTGTAGTCCGGGTCTTAACCAAATGAGCCAACCGGTCGATGTGAGTGGGCATTTACAGGCATTTACATTTACTAAATCATTTAGCATTTGTTACATTTGTTTTCTTGTAAAACGACTGACTGTGAATGAATTATAACACTCAAATCAAAATAGACAATGCAAAGCATGCTGGTTAGTGACCTTGGGTCTTTAAATGGAGGTTGGTTTTCTAACTAATAGTTTGTTAACATGTGTTGTTTCTTTACAGTGATGAGTTTGTAGAATGCAACTTTAAGCAGTTTGTGAAGACGCTAGCACACTTTAGACCATATGACTCTGATACTCCGAACCCTCTGAATACTAGAGATGAGAAACTGAAGTGTGAGTATCATTATCATCATGTAATCATCCTTATCATCATGTCAATTAACATTATCTTTACCACAACCATCATTATCATCACCATCATCATCATTAACACCATTACCATCATCATGACCACCATCATTAACATCATCATCACCTTTAACATCATAAACAACATCATCATCATCATCATAAACTTCATCATTAACAGCATCACCTTTAACATCATCATTAACACCATTACCATCATCATGACCACCATCATTAACATCATCATCACCTTTAACATCATAAACAACATCATCATCATCATCATAAACTTCATCATTAACAGCATCACCTTTAACATCATCATTAACACCATCATTATCATCACCATCATCATCATTAACATCATGAATTAACATCATCATCAATAACATCATCATCATAAACAACATCATCATCATCATAAATTTCATCATCAACACCATCATTAACACAATCATTATTAACATCATAAACATCATAAATTTCATCATCAACACCATCATTAACACAATCATTATTAACATCATAAATAACATCATAAATTTCATCATCAACACCATCATTAACACAATCATTATTAACATCATAAATAACATCATCATCATAAATTTCATTATCAACACCATCATTAACAAACACCATCATTAACACCATCATCAATTATACTGTTTTTGTTATTTGTTATTTTTTCAGTTACATTCAGAATATATGATATTGATAATGATGGCAAGATATCAAAGGATGATCTATTGTCTGTAAGTACCAATGTGCACTGACTTAAAAAACTTCTAGGTTATTTCTTTCAGGTTTTTAAGATTAAAGTAAATCTTGCTGAGAAATTTCAAGTTAAAACTTATGCAAATCAGGGTATATAAAATTAATAATAAACCCGTGAAATAGTTAGCCGACTATTTACTTGTGCAATTTTATGCTAATTCTATTGTTTAATTAGCACTATTTAGTACTAATTAGTACTATTTGTTCCACAGGTATAGAGTGAAGTCATTTACAGCAGTTCTCAGTCACACGTGCACCGCACGCATAAAAATCACCACTATAAAACGTGAAGTTGGTGGACATCAATCAAACTGTGTTTTCAAGACGCACAGTGTTTGTTACTTCAGTCGGGTTCCGAAACATGTCTGAATCCGATGAAGAGGATTTTCGACAGATTCAGACATGTTTCACAGCCCGACTGAAGTAAAAAACACCATGCGTCTTGTAAACACAGTTTGATTGACGTCCACCAACTTCATGTTTTATAGCGGTGCTTTTTATGCATGCGGTGCACATGTGACTGAGAACTGCTGTAACCCGTGAAATAGATATTAGACTAATACACCTTAGCAGTCTCTAATTCCATTGTTTTCTTTTGTGTCTATTTGACTATTACACTTAGGCCTCGTCTACACGAATCCGATCCGGCTGAAACCGCATAGAAATATTTGCATCCACACAAATCCGCGTATCCAGAGGATTCAAGTAAAAGTATACGGTGTCAGTGACCGGATTCACTGGATTTGTGTGGACAATAGGCCGATTCGCATCAAAAAGTATGCGTTTTCAAAAGTATCCGGATCCGTGTAGACGGGGTCTTAAGCAAGCAATTTCCATTTCACGGGTTAAATGCCTTCACTCTATTATTTGCACTCTAGTGTTATATCCGATATAAAGTACTCATCATGATTTCTTTTGTAAATTTCTCATTAAATATTTGTGAGTAAATGAATGTGTTATATTGTTATAGATACTTCATATGATGGTTGGTGTTAGTATCAGTGATGATCAACTTGGAGTCATCGCTGACAGGGCCTTAACGGATGCAGGGTGTGAATCTGGCGAAGCTATTTGTTTTGATGTACTGAAAAAGGTGGGCCTGAAAGCAGGGAAGGGAAGTGGAAAGAGAGAAAGAAAGGAATGAGGAAAGGAAGGAAGGACTGAGGGGAAGGATTCATGGAAAGAAAGAGGAAAGAAGGAAGGAAGTAGGAAATGAAAGAGAGGAAGGAAGGAAGGAATGGGGAAAAGAAAGGAAAGGAAAGAAGGGAGAAAGGGAGGACTGAAGGGAGGGAGGCATGGAAGGAAAGAAGGAATTAGGAAATGAAAGAAGGTAGGGGAGAGAAGCATGGAAGGAGGAAAGGGAGGGAGAGGAACAATTGTAGGAAGGAATATGAGAGAATAAAAGGAGGAAATAGAGGAAGAAAAAAAGGATGGGTTTACAGGATGAAAGAGTGGATAAAAGGGAAAGACAGGGAAATGGAGGGGAGATAGCATTAGGATAATAAATGGAAAATGAAAGAAGAAATATAATAAAATAATAAGGAGAGCAAGACTTGGAGAAGAAAAAGATGAGAAAAAATATAGCAAAGATGGAGTTGCTTTGAATTCCCATTCCATAAAACCATAAATCTCACTTGTTTTATTGTTTTGTTTATCAGGTTATGAAAGATGTTGATATGAATGCAAAGATGAGCATTAGATTCCTTGCTTAGACTGTTATATAAATGCACTTACAAAGAACTAGTATTTTACCACCAATATCATTGCTAAGCAACAATCAGATACTACAAACTATGTGAAGTGAAAAGACCTCTTTATCTTCCTTCTTTGTTGTCCCATTTCAGATAACGTGATGCTACCCTTGGGAGTTGATTCTTTCAAATGTAAATGTTATAACACATTCATCATAAAAGAACAATTCTCAAGGGAATGTCATGTGGTCTGAAGTGGACAGTAGACCTCTTTACCTTCCTTGTTTGCTGTCCCATTTCAGATCACATGATGCTACCCTTGGGAGTTGATTCTTTCACATGTAAATGATATAACACGTTCATCATAAAAGAATAATTCTCAAGGGAATGCCACATGGTCTGAAATGGGCAATTTGCATATGGAGGTAAAGAGGTCTATTGGCTGTCAATCAAAAACAATTAGCCTAGGCTACTGTCTTAATACTTGAAGTGTAAACAAGCCTATGTCTTATAGTATTTATTTAGTTTTAAAAATCTGATACTTAAGATGTAACTTTAAGACCATTTAACTATTGATCACATGACTTGTTCGACTTCTTGTAGCCACAAATAATAGACCAATAATTGGGCAGAAAAGAATCACCAAATTTCTTTACAAATTATGCCTTTATCAGTGAAATTGGAAGACCCATGGTCACTTACCGGCATGCTTTGCATTGTTTATTCATTCACAGTCAGTCATATTACAAGAAAACAAATAAAACAAAGCACTAAACGATTTAGTAAGAGCATATATACCCACTCACATCGTAAAATATATCAAAATGTCTGGATGTGCAATTTTCATAGTCCAAGAAATTCAGTCTTTCGCATAATGCATGCTAGTAATTGACCATGGGTCTTTAATATAATTTACAATCAAACAATTGATCAGAATTATACATTTCCCAATGTCTTGGATCCATGTAATCCTGATGAATAGAATATTAAATATTATGTAATTTTATTAAAATAGCTCAGTGCTAATAATTATCAATCACAAAACAAATTCTTCATGATTGAATTGTAATAAATAACATTATTAAATTCATGTCAATCTTGTAAATAAAATTACAAACTTTAACAGTTCTTCTGCTTTGTTTGTTTGACTATCCTAAACGTTTATAAACTACAAGCAGTCTCTACTTAACTTACCTACTTTTCCCTACGAATTCCAAAAATTAACCTTTAATAAATTATACGTAGACAAGTGGAGATTGTTCTCTCGTTTTCCTGGGAATGCAAAGGAAAAAGTAGGGACTGCTCACAGTCTAAAAAGTGTATAGCAAAAATCATTGCATTGCAACAAGCAAGTTGTGAATTTAATTTCTTTTCCATCAGTCTTTTTGAAGGTACCTTGGACACCTGGGGCCGGTTGTACGAAGCCTGGATAAAGTTATCCACGGTAAAGAATTTGTATAGGTTTTGTCCGTTGGATAGGGGTTTATCCGGTGGATATATAGCACTATTCAGGCTTCGTACCACTGGGCCAAGAGAAATGTCTTGGTTTAATGTTTATATTTAGCTTTGGTGAAATTCATTCAGTTTACATCTGGATATTTGATGCGATCATTTCCAGAATTTTGGCTCCTTCGCCGTGTACTGGAAACCTAATAAATGTTTTCACTTCATTCACTGTTTTACTATGTTGTTGTTTCTATTGAATTATGTAGACTGTGTCTGGTACATGGTAGTCTCCCCTGCAGCAGCACTTCTCTCCTGGACCGTAGGGCAGTGGAATGAGACTCAAAGGCAGCGGGGAAGACTAGGTACATGGAAAAAGAGCCAGAATATACCAGTCACTCCCTGGAAACCACACACATAGATGGACTGCAACCATTCCCATGAGAGTGAATTGCACAAACAATGCTTCTTTTCAAAGAATGATTTTTATTTTAATCCCCTTTCTGGTCCCTCTTAGAGGTGAAATTTCCGCACTGCCACGCCCATCATCTCAAAATACAGGTTTTCTTTTAGGGGTCATTTTCAAAATTTCCAATGATGACCCACGCCCCCTTTTATAAGGGAGTCCCCCCCCTGGGCAAAAGCACCACCAGTCATGATGATGGTCTTCTTTTGTTCAAAATGGTTGCAATCCATCTCTTGTGATAATTTGTCTCTAAGGTGAAGGTCCCGATTGCAGAAACTTTAAATGTAAATTAATTACCGGTAGATAAATTATAGGTAATATAATGAAATTTGTAACACCGTAAAAAATAGAAATAGAAATAGAAACTAGCGAGTAAACTAGTATAGGCTGCGTCGGTGT
>JAUPMH010020119.1:0-10748 GCA_032270665.1 Metridium farcimen
TTATTTATTTATTTATTTATTTATTTATTTATTTATTTATTTATTTATTTATTTATTTAATATTTATTTATTTATTTATTTATTCATTTATTTATTTATTTATTTATTTATTTAATATTTATTTATTTATTTATTTATTTATTCATTTATTTATTTATTTAATACTTATTTATTTATTTATTTATTTAATATTTATTTATTTATTTAATATTTGCTTACTTATTTGCTTATTTTCTTACTTATTTATTTGTTTGTTCATATCATTCATTCATTTATTTACTTACTTATTTGTTACCTATTTATTTAATTTAGTTCTTCATTCATTTATGTATTTGTTCATTTAATTATTTTATATTCATTCTTTCATTTATTTATTTCATTCATTCAGTTATATATATTTTTTATTCATTCATTCAATTTTCATTTACTTTATTTATTTGTTTGTTTGTCAGGCTTTTTATCAAAGAACTTATTCAGAAGTGGTAAGTTATATATTTTGTTAATACCATATAAAAGTATTGAGAGATGTGATTTAAAAAAGGGTATTGAGTATAGTAATAATTAATACCAACAAAAGGCTTTCTACCGCTCAATGTAGGTAATGTGGCAGTCCCTGGTAGTGAGCAGGATTTGTTATGTCCTCAGTAGACTTATCTGTCCCTAGTGCAGAATATTGAGTGAAGTGTGTATTAGTATGATGCAGTCACTGAGTTTATCCCCTGTACATCTTTTCATTCCTCTATAATGAACCTGTATGGTGTGAGGGATGAGTGGAAGGACATGGCATTAGAAACTAATGGTGGAGGATATAGTGACATGGATAGAATTTGACATACCCACTCTACCGGTATTCATTCCTCTATAATGAAACTGTATGGTGTAAGGGATGAGTGGAAGGACACAACATTAGAAACTACAACTTGTGCTTCCTCTTTCGAAATATATGAAAGTTTGACACAAGTCATTACAATTTAGGAAACACTTAATTTAGCCTATTGAACTAAATATATAACTTTGATGTTTTTTTGTAGTACAAAAGCTGTCAAAATCATAGTATTCCACAAATCGATGTGTTTAATGCAACCATGCATGGTCACAAGGTAAAGATAATTCACAAGAAACATGCAGCTTTATTATTTTGATTTGATTATTGCTTATCATTTTAATATTTGATTATTTCTAAATATCTCACCTGCCTAGTTTATATGTATGCAGTGTTTGCATTAGCTTGGAATTAAGATTTGATTTGATTTAATATGCTTATCATTAGTGTTAAACTTGTGTATGTGTATTCTATTGTTAAAACACTAATGTGAGTTTAGTGATTTGTTGATCTGTCTTGAATTTAATTTACAAGTTTTCATATATTATGTTAAAGAGTGCTTTGTTATTCTATGTATTAAAACTCCAAGAGCTAGAACCTCATACCAATGTTGAAAGCTGTATATACTGGTGTAAAAAGTCTAGGAAAATTGGTACTGAATTTGAATTTAAGTAACCACCGGCTTGTATAATCTACTTAGTTATCAGGGGTGGAGAAAGACATGGGTCGGAAAATGTTGTCCTATTAGAGAAAACCCTCATGACCGTATGCAATTTTGTTTATTTTGCCAAGTTTAAAGAAACTACATCTTTTAAAACACAGCCACAGCCCTATCAGCCCACTCCTAAATTTGCCCCTGACCAGAATTTTTTGTAATAACCCTTTCCTTTGATACTGTTTAATAGCCAACTGATTACATAGAAGGGGATCTCTACAAAGGAGTAAGTACTAACGTTACTGACAAACTTTTAAAATACATTCTCTGTGGTTGATTTATAAATGAGGTGTTTTTATCAGTCTAATACTGTGTGGTATTGACAGGGTGTGTTTCTTGGGTGTATGTTTGGTGCACCAGCACTGTATATCTGGGGAATAGGAATACTTGCTGCTGGTCAGAGCTCCACAATGACGGTAAGGCACTATTGTTAACTTGCATATGACATTATGGCTACTACGCAGCCAAATTTGCATGGGAGATAAAATAATAACATTTAAGAATAATTCTTGGAAATGACACTAGGCCTTGTATGTCATCCCCTGTCAAACGTTAAGACCGGTGTCCTTTACCAGGGAGTTGGGGTACATCAGTGGCCTGCTGTCCCTGTAGAATTTAAGAATTTAAAATTAGAAATTTTATAAATTATTATAATAAATAGATACATCCAAAATTGTAACTTAAACATGCATTCTCTATCTTATAAAGCATTGGCCATTGTTGAATGAAAATAATTATGGTAATTTTCTAGTCTCCACTTTAAAATAACTATATAATTTGTCTTGAAAAAGCTCTTAATTTTACATAGATTACATGAATATATATATCTATTTCCAGATAAATATTACTAAAAATACTTCATTGATAACCTTCTATTTTAGGGCACCTACTCTGGTCAGTTTGCCATGGAGGTAAGATCATGATTATAGGGGGAAAGCTATAGACTTTGTATTGCTTCCATTAAAATTTCATGTTCAACCATTTGTTAATAAATACATTTCCCTTTATATAAACAAAAAATAATTTATCTTGAACAACACAAAGAGATACGATTTTTATCTTCAAGTGTGGGAATGATCTCTCGCAAGTGAGAGATTTTCAACACGAGAAGATAAAATTTGTATCTCCAAGTGACCATGTAATGTTCTGTTTATTAGATAGGTAACAATGAAATGTTGAAGAAAACACTTTTTTGATTCTTTATCAACCATCAGAGTTGAGTTGTTGTGAATACTTCTAAGCACAAAACATTTCTTTACATTTTTGGGCCGTATAATATTAATTGTCCTTATAGGACACAAAATCAAATAGCAGATAAAAATTAATCACCTATGTTATATAAGTATGTCAACAGTTGGATGTTGTCAATTCCTAGGGTTTCCTGAAAATTTCTTGGGCTCGGTGGAAGAGAGTATTATTCACACGATCTATTGCCATTGCACCTACTTTGGCTGTAGCTTTCTTTGAAGGGGTGGACGACTTGACTGGAATGAATGACTTTCTAAATGTACTGCAAAGTCTACAGGTAACTTTATACAATTAAGTGGAATGCTTACAGCGCCACGCACCTTACCTTGGCCACCTAATTAAAGTTTTGAACAAGTTAACCAATCAAACGGTAAACACTTTGAAATGTTCGAAGCGAAGACAAGAGTGAAGTTTATAAGTATCTGAAAAACCTCCCATGATGTTTAAATTTGAAAAGGTGTAGCAAATAATTTGAAAAGAGAAACTTTTGAACGCTAAGCTAACTTGTACAAAACTTTAATTGGGTGGCCATGGTAAGGTACGTCGCGCTGTAAAATAGAAGGGATATAACTGTTTTTAAATGCATTTAGATATCCAATTATGAAAAAAAATACATTGTTAAAAAATATAAACAAACAATTAGATTGATGGCTTGGCTTCTGCCTTTACCAGAATCCCCTTGTATTCATAGTACTCAGGCTTGTGTGGAATTGGATGTTATAAATTTTGATGCCCTTATATATCATATATCATTCTGGGTTTTCTCACTTGCTCTTGAAAGAAGAAATATTTAATGATAATAACAATCTTTGTCGTTCATCAAATTATTGTCGCAACCATTACCATGTGTACCATCATGATCATTATCAG
Source organism: Metridium farcimen (assembly GCA_032270665.1). NCBI lineage: Eukaryota > Metazoa > Cnidaria > Anthozoa > Actiniaria > Metridiidae > Metridium > Metridium farcimen. The sequence continues at coordinate 3,657 of JAUPMH010020119.1, forward strand.
TCATCAATCCTCATCATCAGTGATCAACATCATTTATAGCTGGCTCAAGCAAAGGGAGAAGATGTAGGGAGGGTAGAAGGGAGAACCATCATCATCATCATCATCATCATCATCATCATCATCAGTCATCATCATCAATGATCAATGTCATTAGCTGTAGCTGGTTCTGGGGAGGAAGAAGATGTGTGCAGAGAGAGGGGAAGAAGGGAGAACCATCATCATCATCAATGATCAATGTCATTAGCTGTAGCTGGTTCTGGGGAGTAAGAAGATGTTAACAAAGAGAGGGGAAGAAGGGAGAGCCATCATCATCATCATTACAACAACAACATCAATATAATTATCATCATAATTCAAGCATCTTTCTTTTCTAGCTACCATTTGCTCTTTTACCTGTTCTTCATTTTACAAGTCAAGTTGAAATCATGAAGACATTTAAAAATGGAAAGTAAGAATTGTTATTTGTTATTTAGGAAGGTTGGGACTTGGTTGATATCACTATATTATATATAGCTCTTCAACTAGAAATTCAAGGGATTTGTGGTTAAATTCAAGGAACTATAAATTCAAAGGATTTATCTGGATATAGACTACTTTCATAAATACCATAATATGTACCGGAAAATGATTTTTCAAGTAAACATATATTTTGATATTTTAGCACTGTCATATGAAAGAACCACCTGAAATAGGCATGTTTTGAAGGTTTTGATGCTCTGGCTAAAATACCAAAGAAGTTATGCTCAATGAAAAATGTAGAGATTTGTATGTAATTTTCTGCCGAGGCCTTTGATGCCTCGTTTTGGTGTTTTTCTGAGTTTTCAAACTCTTAATTATAGCTTCTTGCAAATTTAATCGTTTTTTCTCAAACTTTCACAAGTTATTGTTACGGTGAGTGCCTATCATATGATAGTTTTCTTTTCCAACATCAATTTTAAAAATTATGATAATAAGTGGCGGCCATTTATGAAAGTCGTCTATATCCCAGGAACTATAAATTCTAAGGGATTTATCTGCTTGAATCCTTGGGATGAGTGTCTGTATAAAACCCATTATGAAAGCCCCATGCCCATGTCTAACCTTATCTTCCTTTCATAATCTAAACCATCAACTTTATAGTGAAAAAAGATGTGGAAGAAACTTAGTTTACTGGCAGTTAATCATGTTGTGTTTGTTTTAGAATCATGCAAGGCATAGCCTGGCTTCTATCAGTCATTGTAATAGGAATCAATACATACTTTGTAGCATCATATGTGGTAAGTGGCAAACTAAATCTTTTTTGAAAAAAATAGCTTATATAGGTCTATTTTTATTTATTTTTGTAATAATTGGGGTTTCCAATCACTTCTATTATTCATATTTTTTAGGATAGCCAATAAAATAAAATTTGTAACACCATAATAAATAATACTTGACTTTTAATGTTTGGAGCTTTAGCCCTTCGTCAGAGTAAAAGGGGAAAAACTAAGTAAGGTAACAAGTACAAACATAAAGTGGATAAAAAACAATCAGAATGTGATATGAAGAAAGAATTAGGAGAACAAGTACAATAGATTAATTGAAAGAGAATAATTCATGCGGCATGACATTGTGCTACTCATTGTGTCCCCAATGAAGTCAGATCTCTTTGACTCCCTTAGTTTTTCTCTTTCGCTCTGACGAGTCCGGCGCCTTATCACAATGAAGGTATCAATAAGATCTAATCGGCTAACGCGTTGCTATGTACGTTTCCACCCAATTCAAATCTTTTGGGAATAAGTTTCTTTGTCTTTTGTAATTCAATGTCACGTAGAAAATATTTGGAACAAAAGTATTTATTCCCAGAGGTTTTGAATTGGGTGGAAACGTACATAGCAACGCCTTAACCGATTAGGTCTATTGGTACATCAGTTGCCATTATTGATTAACTCATCATTATCATCACATTAAGTCTGTTTGTCTGTCTGTCTGTTTTAGGGTACAATTCCTAATAATGCTGGACTGTACTTCCTTGTTGCTGTTTTATTGCTGTTTTATTTCTCATTTGTCACGTATCTGGTAAGATCACACACATTTCTTAATCATCAGTCATAATTATAGTATATTAGGTCTCCCAAACCCTAAAGGCCGGTACAAACTAGGCGACAAGTGGCTGCACACGACGCGGCCACACGTTGCGGCAACAATTCCCCTCATGTGCACACAGTTTTTATGGTAATTTTTTTCCCTCGACAGAATTTTGTCCCTAGAACAAGTCGCACAAATTTAGAAAGTTTGAATTTCTGCGTCAGGTCGCAGCAACAAAATGAGTGAAACTTGTCAATTTTCGAAGCATTGTAGCGACTTGTGGTGGATGGTGGTTCCAGAAGATCACCTGAAACAATGGCCATTCAAAAATGGGACCCACACCAAAAATTATATTTAAAGAGGGTTTGTGAAAAGAAGCCTGATAATAGAGAGGTCATATGAAAAATAGTACGAGTATAAAAAGGTACAAAAACGTTAATATATCTATTTTGCACGATTGTAGTTTTTTTAATACTTTTTTTAGATCTAAGACAGAGTAAGAGAATATTATGATATTATGATAAAATATAGTGTTCTTTTTGCATTTCTAGATTTACCTTGCTCTTGGCTTCTCATTCCTGGATTTTATACCTGTGAGTACAGTATTTTATAACTACCTTTTCATAATCAAAATTATGTTTTGGTTGAACTTTGAGATCAACAAGTGACACGTGATTCATTGTTTATTTGTTTCCATTTTCAACTGTGTAAGGAGTAACAGTAAGCATAGAATAAGAATTATAAATTCTATGTTGACAATTAATGCTAGTATTGAGTGTTTAGCGCGAACGTGTCGAGTGACTTTCTTTCAGTGACAATGCTTTTGGACGATGTTAATGACATTGAGAAATGTAAAAATTTATAACATAACTATATACATTTTGCAAAAAGGCACCACTTATTAAATCTTGAATTAGTGTTACATATGGAAGTCCCGAAAAGGATAAAGCATCGAATATGCTCGTCGGAAGACCTTTTAAAAGGGCGTGACAAACTAAAAAAAGCGCGACTATGTATACGAAACGATGGCCTTTTCCTTGTGCCATACCAAAAAGATATCAAGGAATGTCAAAATCCTGATTACATTGAGAGAATGATACCATCTCATCTTTGTTAAAACGTTTTGCTATCAGTAAATGACAAAATCAACTAGACGCCATCTGGGCGATCACTCGAGCTTCAAATGAGACATGATGTCATTGTTGCTAGGAACTCCTGGGACCTGACCCTCCAATTTGAGGACCAAGACGACGAAAAAAAGAACCATTTGCATTTTTAGACTCGGGCCTCTTCGTACACGGATCAAAGCCCGAGTAATAAATGTCTGAATGCTTGTTGTTTTCATATTTTTGTTCTTTACCCGCATCGATTTCATTGCTACGCGCGCGCCCGACAGAGTTCGTGAAGTGAGTTGGCGATTCACTTCCGTCAATCAAACACAATAGGTAACAGCATAGTTAATGGAGGGGACAAAATCTAAATAAATTCAACAGGTATCGTTATCATGTGAGCTGTATTTTGCCCTGCGCGCGCTCTTAAAAAAACCTTTGGAAAAAGTCACGTGATGGGGTCCGTACGGCTTTTTTCACTTGGTCCGTACAAATACGTACGGACCCGCTACTCGAAATGGTTTCTTCAATCAATCAAACTAAATTAAAAAGAGTGGGTCATATGATAATAAAACTTATTAAAATTATTAGCTGAGTGTGAGGGTCGTACGAGAAAAGAAAATATTTTGGCTCTTGGTCATTTGTACGTCATGACCGCAAGCCAAATATTTAATAAGTACTTAGTATTTTTGGTTCAATTGCTATCTATGGTGGCTGGCTAATTTTGGAAATAGTTTAAAAATTTTCTTTCAACTACGATTTTTAAATGTGACATTTAATGCTGAATCCAAACATGAAAAGAAACATGCACGTTTTCGAGATATTCAGAGATAATTCAGATTTTGAAGCAAAATTTGCGCCAACATGCAGAAGTGATATGAAAAAAAATTACAACTCACGAGAAAATAGTTATTTCTCTTCTATATAAAGCACAAATGGATATTTCTGAATAAAAGACAAAGAAATACTTTGATCTGTCATATTACGTTCTTTCAGTGTTTTCAAAACTCGCATGAAGTCGAACAAAAACTCCTACAAAAATCTATTTTTTGTACGTTAGAAAAATTAACTTTTTTAAACGTTTTGATGTAACGTTTATTTTTTTAGGTTCTTTCAATTAAGCGTATAAAAGTATTAAGTTCCGTGCAAAATTCGAGGGTTTGGCCCTGTTGAAGCTCAAAACGAGTATATGGTTCCTAAATATGACAAATGTGTTTGATTGACGGAAGAGAAACGTCAACTTCGCTACACGATCTTCAGTTTGTCTGACGGCGTAGCAATGAAATCGGTGGTACCCATTTGATACCTAACTCTAGCCTGCAAAACAGGCGTTCTTTCGGGTTTTGGGGGTAAATTGGTTTCTATTTTTGGCTAAGCTCCATATTTCGCGCGGTCATACAATTAACACAGGACGTCCAATATTCTAAATTCTCCAAAAAGCCAAAAGAACGCCTGCTCTGCAGGCTAACCTAACTCTAATTTCAATGTCTGTATTTCAGTGCCTAAGACGTATTGACTTGGGCTACACTAGATATGAGAACAATGAAGACACCCCATCTGATGTTGACGGTCCCGTGAAAATTGCTGATGACCTAAAAGATTCTTGAATGACGGCAAATTACAAATGTTTATCTAGAGTTATAATTATTATTTAGATATCAGCTCTCTATACTTAATTAAGGGTGTGACTTACTATGGAGCATTGGAAAAGAAACACTGATATCCAGAAACATTCGTAGTTTTTTTACTTTAGCAAGCTGTATATGTAAATGTTTATTACCTTGTAAATGGTAATAGCTAGATATTTCGCCTATTTTGCCAGAAATCAGTTGTATACAGATCTTTTTCTAATGTTGAAGTGGGCACTCTTTTGTATTAAAATAGTATTTTTTGTTTATTGGGTCCAATGACAGCACTCGAACAATCACCAAAAATAATTACTATATAGTGAAAATATTAAATTTATGGATTTAGAATATCAAAATGATATTGATACTGTTGTATTATTTAAACTAAACGTTTATTTCAGAAAAAGACTACAACGACTTCAACCGAAGCCACCAAAACAAAGCTATCCACGATCGAGAATATGATACAATCTTCACAAATGGGTTTTTCTGCTTACAATTTTCATTATATTGAAGGAAATACTTCAAAGTTGAATTAGAAACCTCTTTGACCCTCCACAACCTTCTTGTTTGATCTCATATATAATTATTTTGACATTTGTTTGGTTGGCATCGGTTGGAGTAGTCACACTGTAATCTCAAGATGCTATCCAACATTTAGCCTAAGAAAACAGACGTTGTTTCGCTCCTCGTCTCCCCGCGTCTGTTTTCTCAGGCTATCCAACATTGTAATTTGATTTTTCTTTAGTGTTTTTATTATTTAAAATAAAGAATAACGCTGGGATTCGGTTTCGCAGTCAGCATGACTGCATTTTCAAGAGTTATTCATTATATTTATTATTTATATAATAAATAACTCTTGAAAATGCAGTCATGTCGAATCCTAGCGTTATTCTTTATTTCAAGTACATTACGAAAATCGGCGTTATTGAACGTTTTTATTATTCTTTTTCATTCATGTATTATTCTAGACAAGGCAAATCTCAAAACCTGTTTATTAAATCACAATTCAATCACTTATATACATGGTAAATAAAACAATATACAAAGTACATGCATATAACAATAATAGGCATATTTCACGACTCAGCTAATCATATGCAAATACCCAGCATGCCTCACTCTGACTTAATATTGGTACATGAGTCAGAGTGGGCATACGATTAGCTGACTCGTGAGAAACGTCTATAAGAATGTCTAAATATTCAATTAATTTTAAATAAAAACATTTTTTAAGAAAAACTTTGTAAGAACATGATATGTTACAACACACAAACTTATACATGTGGTCAACAATTTCAAAAACGTCCATGGCGGTGGGCTTCTTCAAGCAAGAAATGAACACGTTGTCCATGGCAGTGGGCTTCTTCAAGCAAGAAATGAACGATGGGTATCGAAATAATCGAGTTGTTGCGAGTAATAATGTCGACTTTGAGCATGTTTTTGTTTCTTAAAAAAATTCAACCTCTCGATAAGAATAATAATTTCGATTATTCATGTTTTCATGACCCATAATGCAATTGAACAACCGTCAATGATATCTATACAAATGCCATCCTTTCCGTCTTGACAGCGTGCATCTATCACTTTTGACAACCTTGCTCTTTATTGTGACAAACTTTTACCCGCAAATCATTCCAGGTATCATTGTTTTGGAATAACCTACTATGTATTATCTTGTGTAACATTCAGTCTTTTTTTAAATACGTGTACATACACCTAATCAAAGTTGACAACACATCTACACCAGTTCTTAGTCAACACAGGCTTTCACAAAAAATATAGCCGTTTTGATTTTCGTGGACGTCAATCAACGATATTTCCCAGGAAACTCGGCCAAAAGCAGTGTCCCTTGCCGAATGGCGATACATTTGGATTTGTTTAAACTGGACCTTATTTTGATAGGATTGAATCTCCTATTTGTCTTTTTCAGTATTAAACCTTTTCTTCCTAGCATACTCGGAAATCAATATCGGAAACGATCTATTCAATTTAACAGGCAGAACCTCTGCATAACGAGTTTATTGCTGATCTGCAACGGACATTTTAGTACGTGGTGCTTTGGAAATACAGTTGATCGACGTCCACCTAAATCAAGTTTAGACGGCAATGTTTTATGGTGAACAGTTGCGCGACTGACAACAACTGCAAATGACTGTAAAGAGTGTTCTGACTTGTAAATATACAGGGTTCGTGCTGATGGCAGTAAACAAAATCTAAGGAGTTTTCAATGACCAAAAAGTAATTTTTAAGCACTTTTTGCGACAGCTTTGATATACGAAAATTTACGAAATGATGTTCAATACTAG
>JAUPMH010020230.1:145-10740 GCA_032270665.1 Metridium farcimen
CAGCACTAGCTTATTGCGTTATCTTCATACAACTGATGCACCATCATTATCATCACCATTATCATAATCACCAACGCCACTTTCACCTCACCGTCACCACCATCATGGATTTTACATTCCAGCACTAGCTTATTGCGTTATCTTCATACAACTGATGCACCATCATTATCATCACCATTATCATAATCACCAACGCTACTTCCACCTCACCGTCACCACCATCATGGATTTTACATTCCAGCACTAGCTTATTGCGTTATCTTCATACAATGCATCATCACCATTATCATAATCACCAACGCTACTTCCACCTCACCATCACCACCATCATGGTTTTTACATTCCAGCACTAGCTTATTGCGTTATCTTTATACAACTGATGCACCATCATTGTCACTTCCACCTCACGAACACCATCACCACCACCATAGCTTTTTACATTCCACTGCTGTTTTTATGTTTATTGTCTTGAAAAACCTTACCCGATTGAAGCGCTTGTTTAATATTAGCTGTAGCCAATCTGAATGAGAGACTGACGCTGTACAAGTGGCCGACAGTAACGAGTTCATCAGGGTTACTGTAAAGACTGGGATTTTGACATCTAAACACAAAATATATTTGATAGTTCACTGGAAAGTTTACCATCCAAAAATCAAATGAATTTCAAAAGGGAAAAGAGGTGTTGTATAAGTGAGGGACCAGTTAGCCCCCTGCCAATCTTTCGCTTCATTTGAATGGTATGTCTTTGAGATGTTTAATCCAAATGCTCAGGACATGCCATTATAAGGCCTGTTATGGGCCCAATACCCGCCTAATCTCGCAGCAAGATTAGGCGGGATTAAGCGAGATTAGGCGAGATTAGGACATTTTGTGATTTTCAACCTTGCGAGGGTAGGCGGGATCAGGCGAGATTAGGCGAGATTTGACATTTTAGGATTTTTTTGCTTGCGGGGTTAGGCGAGGTTAGGCGAGGTTAGGCGAGATTAGGCGAGATTTGGCGGATTAGGCGAGATTTGGCGAGATTAGGCGAGATTTGGACCAATAACAGGCCTATTATATTTCAAACACACGTTACTGGCCCATTAGTTTTTCAGTGTACAAACCCTAGCTGGAATCATGTTCAAAGTTTTTGGGACATTTGTTCTTTTTCGAGATCGGACTACAATACAACAATTGGTTTTCAAAAGTAAACAGACTTTTGTATATCAAAGCCCCACTCCCCAAATCAGTGTCATATAACAAATAGCTGGGGAGACGGAAAAAGCTGAATTGTACTACTGATCAATAGGCCTAATCGGCTAACGCGTTGCTGTGTACGTTTCCACCCAATTCAAAACCTATGAGAATAAAAACTTTTGATCCAAAAATTATTTCCACGTGCATGACATTGAAATACAACAGACAAAGAATCTTATTCCCAAAATATTTGAATTGGGTGGAAACGTACATAGCAACGCGTTAGCCGATTAGGTCTATGAGGCTGCAAAATTTGCTGTAAAGTCCCAAGGAAGTTTGTATATGACTGTAAGTTACTTACCTTAGTAGACCAATCCTCTCGTAGCGGTCTCCCCAGTTCGTCCATCCAGCCAAATAACTGCATTCAATCACTGCTGCATACGCTACAAGTAGCTGGAAATGGAAGAAATCAAATCAAATCAGGTTTGACACTAGGAATACTGAGAACTAAAGAGCAGTCTGGCATTGAACAGTATAGGTATCGGCTAACTGGATCTTTCGCCCCCTGGATGATTCTTCCCCAGAAGTTTTGCCCCCTTTACGGACATTTATTTGTCTGCTTAATGTAATTTTGTGGGTTTTCAATTCATCATTGTCTATTTCTGATATATTCGACTTGTTGAGAGCGTATACGTCTTCGACGTTTCACTGGGATTTTAATGATGTTTATAAAACATTTGGATGACATTTTGTAACCAAATTAAAGCGTAATGTCGATCCATTTTTACTTGATAATAGCGTAAGAATAAAACCAAAACACCTTGTTTAAAAAACCTCAATAAACGTAAACCGGTGTCATTATCCTACTTCTTATACACCTATTTCAAAAATCGTTGTCGCAGCCGAAGCTACAGTCCACACTCTGAAGCCTGCAAAGGTTGTCAGTATTATGAACATAATTTGTGATTTATTACACGTTTTTTACAGAAATATCAGTGTTTGATCATCTACCACTGTAACAGTGTTATGGTCATATAACACAAACACGTCCATCCAAAATATGCTATGAATGAATTGATAAAAAAGAAGAAATACCGACATCCTTTGCAGGGTTCCGTGTGTGGACTGTAGCTTTGGCTGCGACAACGATTTTTGAAATAGGTGCATACCTCGTGCAAATTCTCGTCGGCTTCTTCAGCAGCATTAAGTTCTTGTAAAGCAGCCATCAATGACTTGTCATTCTCATGCAATGCGTGGTAGACATGCGATAAATGGCCCAAACATCGAGCTTGTTCGGTTAGTATTGTCGAATTGTCTCTACAAATATAAGAACGATTACATGATAGTAACGGACCGCTACACGTTTCTCGTAGTACAAACCCAGTCTTCAAGAACAGCTACAATAATTTAAGCGTGCATGGGCTCATCTAGCTCCTGATTACTGAAAACCAACTCTATTCTTCATTAGCCTCGTTTTTTTGCTGAACGTGGAGTGTTCAATTATTTGTATTCAATTTACTGTGTTATATGAATGATGTTTTATTTTTTTAAATCATATTTATTCACATATTAACCCCAAGAGCAGAAGCTCTTCGTGGGGACTATAAAATCAAAAGCTTCGTACAACCACGTCATACCACAGGCAGCCCAAACAATCCACTTTTACAGTAGAAAAAGAAATTTGAACATATTTCGATCCTGTGTTGTTGGTTCAAATATCTTTCAATAAAAAATACGGATTTTATTCTTCCCACATCTCTACTGTAAAAGTGGCCATTGATTGTTTGGGCTGCCTGTGGTCATACCATCATGTTCAAAAAGCCTTCCCTTACCCTGCGCTTTCCATGAAGTATCCAGGAAGGAAAACATGAAGATAGTGCCTCAACGATTCTTTCCTGATCCGAATATAAATACCAATACTCGAGGTTGGTTGTTCTTTGTTCAGCAACTTCAAGGAAACTTGAAAGTGGATAAGTGACTCATCCAAACGATTCATATGGAACAGTGCCTGAGAAACAAGTGAAATTTGTCAACATTGCCATGCACGATCATATATGGGAAACCAGACATTCATCAGGTTTCATGAGTTGAAACCAGGTTATCTCGCTTCGAAGCGCGCAAAGGATTGTTTGTCAAAACGAATAGTTACAAAATGGCGCCTCGAGACAAAAACAAATTTGGTTACTTTCAGGCATTTGAGTATTTTTTTTATTTTTTTTTTCCTGATAGAGCAGCGGTGAACTTTTATTGTCCAAGTAACATAGAACTTTTTTAATGTAAATTTATTTTAAGGATGTATTTATCGAGGGTTAACACTGGAAACAACTCTCTTAAACGACGCCATCTTGGAAATGTTGGCGATGCGACAGAAATGCTTCTGATTGGCTTATACCACCCGGAAGTCAAGCGCGAAACCACCTGGAACTTATTGCGTTTTTATATATCCTGGAGTAGACTTGGTTGTTATAGGGGTGAGTAACTCAAAATGCAAATCTCGAGCTGTACGGTGTTTCCCTGAAAAAGGATTCATTCATTCATAGTTTTTCTCCAGCTCTGCTTGAATAAACTGGAGGGAATATTTCTTTATTTGATAGAATGCAAAACAATGAGAAAAAATAATGTAGTCCAACACAGTGAAACATCTCACAGAATGAGGCAATTTAATGTGTAGACATTTGAATATATATAATGAAATATATATATACCTGTCCAATTAAGGTTTCGACGCGAGCTTTTTCTTCAATAGTAGAAATGCTCTCCCCATCACCAATTTCCTCTTCAAACATATCTCTGACTTCGTATAGATAAGATAAGGCTTGCATGTTGGCAGAAGAGGTCAAGGCTGCGGCACCAGACTCGGTCAAATATCGAAACGTCTTGATCTTATTCCCTGCTGCACGCCAATGTTCCACAAGTTGTGGAAACACTGATGCCAGCACTTCTGCACATCGACATTTCTTGATGTCAAAAGAATCCGTATCTCTATCATCGTCCATATTAAAAAGATCTTCTTCAATAAGCTCTTTTAGTTGATTGGTTTCTAATAAGGGAAAGGATAAGCCAAGATGTTATTGGTACAAAATGTGTAGTATATAGAGGATATTACATGGGCGCGCGGAGATATTAATTTTATCTTCGAGTGTTGATAAGATATCCCACGAGTGAGCGCATGTTCTGTTTATTATATAACAGATTGAAGCAAATCAAAAAAATATTTTACTACCAAACAATGGTTTCGTTACAAGACTGAAAGTTGATTGGTTGAGAGTGATATCACACATGTGTGATATCAATAATATCTTCATGACTAGGATAGGCTTTTTATCTAGTTGATATCACTCGGTATACCACTATATGTTATATAATAAAATAAAATAATAATAATAAATAAACTTTATTTCTATAGCGTCTATACCACTACTTGTTCTAGACGCTTTACAAAACTAAAATAAGTATATGCTCTGTCGTTTCAATTGTACTATCAAAGAGGACATGAGATTTCCCGGGTCCTTGTCGCGGAATTGTTAGTAATGTGCCCCAAAAGGTAACAATTACAGATTTATTATTATTCCTTCAAAATATTCCTTATTGGTTGAAATATACTGGCGAATTATTCGTACCATTCTATGAGCAATCATTATGGAAGCTTATGCAACTCTGAATCGTAGCCTTACTTATTGAAAAAAGTTTTTGATTGCGAGCTGTGACGCTAAGCAATAAAGGGTTTGTTTTGGTTTGAGAGTGAATGAGTGAGAAAATAAATTCTGGAAATATATTTTGAATAAATAATAAAACAATTATTGAATTTATTACCAAAACATGACATGAAGAATTAGGCAGATCTCGAAGAGAGTTATACGCCACACCCTTCTCGCTCTCAATAACTCTTCATATGTTACTCCGCCTCATTCAATAATTGCTTGATATGTTTTTAAAAAGCCAATATTCTTACCATCTGGTCTGATACTGCCTTTCCTTGTGATTTTTGTTAGCAAATTCGATTGAGTTCGCTCTCCCAAAAGCCTGCTTTCTACAGATGCCTTACGGTCTATCTGTTTTGCATTCTCTCCAAATAAACTTTCGAAGTCCGGGAGTTCTGCGACATTTGCTCGTTTGTGTGCACGCGATGCAAATGCGCCATGACTCTGTACACCTTTTCTCATTTCCGTTGCTTGCCGTCGTTTTGCGGATGCTGATGCTGTAATGGTTGCTCTACGTGATTTAACTGTTAATAAAAATACACATTGTTAATCCGGAATTGAACACTTGAATCCAGAGTCCAGCTTGGAATCCGGAATTCACCGTTTTTTGGAATCTAAGGGAAACTGGAATCCACGAGTTACTTGACTTTGGAACCCGGAATTCGGCCCCATGGTATCCGGAAATCCATTCTTGGAATTTGGAATCGCGCGTCATTCCAGATTCCCTTACAGGGGGCGAAATGGTGATAATAATGATCTAGATATTTTGATAACAAATAGCATTCTTATAGGACGGGTTTAAAATGCATTGCTATTGCATGTATTCTCTGCACATTTTCTGAAATCAAATTTCTCAATTTAACTCACTTCTTCTTTCTTCAGTGGAAGGTTGGGGTTCCTCGTTGGAATCGAGTCCTGGCACAAATCCCCCTCCTCCGCATGCCCGACACTTGTGCGCCTGAGACTCTAGGAACATGGCCGCTTTCTCGTGAAGTCCTTTTTTCTGATCTTCGAGCCAGACATCGTATGTCGTTTCTTGTACGTATATATTCGAAAACTTATAAAATAGACAGTGCTGTCTTGGACCACTTGGAGTCATCATACTTGTGAGGTTCAGCACCTAAAAGTACAACATAAATATAATTATGTATAGTGTACTATATATGGAGAACATTTCACTGATTCTCTAGCTAGCAATGTGCTAAGTAACATTCCGTTTTTGCAAGCAAGGGCCTATCGTTTTTATGCAGTGTATTTATTTGGTCTAAGTACACCTCATCTCCTAACTCTCTTGTCTTAATTGGCGCAGTGCATGCATTAGGGTTAAGCGCTTACACAATGAATTGGGAACTTTGCACAACCATGTAACAGCCTCAATATCATTATGATTATATAATAACCCAAATATCTTACCTTGTTACCCTCGTCTGCATAGCAACCACATAGCACCGGCGCATGAAGCGATGTAGCTACGTTGTGATGGTGGTGGTGATGGTGGTGATGAGTGTGGTGGTGAGCATGTGCAGGATCATTGTAGTCGTAGAAACCATGGTGATTGTGTGCAGACTGGTGCTGCGACGCAAGACTTGCACATTCTAGAATACCATCTCGAACTAGTGTGTACAGTATAACGTCTAAGGACTTTTTGCATGTCATAGGAACAAGAGCTTCCACTAAATCTCGTGCGAACTGCATACCAAGAATAGTTGCGCACTTAAGAGTGACTTGTTCCATTGGTGACATGCGATCAACTCTGGCAAGCACCATGTCTTTCACAGAATCTGGAATAACCACGTTTGAAAGTTTTACCCCCGCCGCGACGACACAAACACTATAAGTATTTCTTGGCATTGCATTTGTAGAAGCAGGCACAAAGTCGTCACGACTGAGTCCAAAAGATTCCGGTTTTCTTCTTCTGATGCCTTCAAGTCTGGGCGTTCCATTTTGCGTAGCTATGTCGTCACGACTGAGTACAAGAGATTCCGGTTTAATAGGTCCAGGTGTTTCAAATTTAACCGAAAGGCCTTCGTTGTGCAGACTGCTTCTTCTGCTGCCTTCAAATTTGGGAGTTTCATTTCGCGTAGCTATGTTGCTAGCTGCACTATCAGACCTTCTTCGCTTCTGTCCTGTATCTTCATTTGTCATTAGCTTAGTGAAAAGATTATCTTTTGGAACATTTGCTTCTTGAGTGTTGACCATAAATTCGTCTTCTTCATCATCATCATCCTCTGTCAAATTTGGAAGCGCTGGTGTTTTTGATCTTAAAAAGGGTGAGTCTGGTCGAGAATCATATGATCGAGTCTGAGACGAAAGCTCAAAGTATTTATCACGCATATCGTCTAACGGTCCAAAAGAAGCAGACTCAGCTTCGAGTAAGCATTCGTCTTCAAATGCTTTAGACTCAGGGACAATTTGGATAATTTTATTAAGTAAAATGTCTTTAGTCAGCTGTTCACACCATGATGGGACGCCATGACTCTTTTCACGGAGAATATCATCAAGCTCTTTTGGAATGTACATGACGTCCATGAACTGACATGCAAGACTACTCATGAGCTCAGGTTCGAGACCAACTGAAATAAGAACAGTGTAATCAGTATAATTCCTTATTTCAACGTAGGTGCGGTGTTTGACGGGAAGCAATAATTTTTTTTTCTCTGAAGATAGCGCTTCAAAAAGATAAAAAAAAATAAAAAAAGAGTGCAAAGGAGGGCGCCAAATGTTCATACAAAGTCTGTGACTGAATAGTGGTCTGTGAGATTAAATAATGATAAGGACGTAGACTTTATTCTTCTGTATCCAATAAACTTGTGACGTCAATCAAGTATTAGAAAAATACTTTCAGCATTTTAAAAATATTCCATTCAAACCCAAACATGCAGGATTTGAATGGAATATGATAAAAATGCTGAAAAGATGTGATAGGATCCAAGGCCTTATTTTGATAATAATGACTTTCTAATTATTTTGAAAGAGATTTCACTTACTCAATTTAAACTTCTTTGATTTAGGATTGTTTATCATCCGAACAGCCGACTCGCAAGGTGGATTTGCTGCAGAGAAGGGACGAAGTGCCAACACTAGCACAGCATGGGAGTCTTTCTGTAAATCTGCCAGAAAATCCCACGATTCCCGGTCAATAGACTGTGCGTTATCGACCGCAAATAAACAGGGCTGCTCGACTGCAACCTAAAAGTTCAAAAAGTTCCATGTCAATACATTGTAGTTTTATAGAAAGAGAGTATTCATTATAATTCTGAGCATAAAATCTTTAGCACTGAAATTTGAAAAAAAAAAAAATATTCATTCAAATGTACTTTTTATGTGTATTGATTGCACTGTTTAGACATATAGGAACAATATTTCTTTTAAAAGCTCAGTCATAGTAATCATCAAGCGAAATAATTGATTAACATTGCTAGTTATTACTGATCATTACCTGGTGAACGATGCCAAATAGAAGTTGGTGAAGATGTTCTGTAACTTGTGATGTATCCATGTGGATGAATTTGGGATTTTGTGGTACCTACCACGAAATAGAGAAAAGCGTTACATATTATTATATGCTTTCTAGACATTCAATCCTGCTCAGAAGCTGAACATTAAGATATTAAAGGGGCCAGTTGTACGAAGCCTGCATGGATAAAGTTATTCACTGGATAAGAGTTATCCAGTGTGTAGCATTTGTATTGGTTTTATCCGTAGGATAGGGAATTTTCCGGTGGATAGCTCTATTCAGGCTTTGTACAACCGGCCCCATCAGAAGTAACTAGCGTAAACTAGTAAAGGCTGCGTCTTTGTTTGATATAAACGATAGGCAATACAAAGAAATTTATAACACCGTAAAAAAATATTAACTTTACTTTACTAACATATTTTACGGTGTTACAAATGTCATTCTATTAGCTATCAATTTATACCAGAAGTACATGAATGCATGATATAACATATTCAACGATTTAACGCAACTTACATGTGTTCCTAACAAATCATTTAATAAGCACAGGCTTTCCCTTAGGTGCTCGTCAGTAACGTGTTCTCGTAAGGCGTGTTCTTTTTCTGATGGTGTTTGATACACGTCCAACTCTAGTAGAATAGTAATAAGCATCTGGACGACGTAGAAGGGCGTGTGCACATGAGCCATATCAGCTTCAACATAGTCAACTCTAAAGATGGTTAATTTTATATTATTAGTTCTGCGGGTTTGGATAAGATACTATCAAATGCTTATAAGGTTGTTTGCTTATTATAGCTGACATAATGTCACAACTGAAAAAGTAACTTACCTGAAATTTTCATCTTCAGCAATGTCCATGAATTCTTCCATTAATCGTGACTTGCCGATACCTGCTTCACCTTCTATTATCACCATATGCTGCACTAATCCAGCTTGTCTCTCATCGGTGGTAACTGTATGGAGAAGTTTTCTCATTTCTTTGCATTCTACTATGTGACCTAAACAGGAAAGAAATAATCAACTACGAGAAGTTTCCTATATCACAAAGCTATCACAAAACAACTTTTCCCCTTCCCCAAAAAAGGAAATGCTTACTTATGCAGGATGACAAGACAATTGTAAGATTCAAAAGTATTAAAACATTTCTATAACATATTTTCAAAGCGTCGGAGATTGACAATCTTTTGCACATAGAAAATAATGGTATTGGGCTTCATTTATAGAATTAACGCTATTACAAAGCGCTTTACAAATCTACAATTATGAATATGTAGAGGACCTATTGGACTGAAGTAAACCAGCAGTTTACAACCATGAGTGTGGTTAGTTATTGCCTCCGAGGATTCGCCATGATGCTTATATATTCAGTGGGATTTAATGTTGCGCATTGCACAGTGTCAAATGTGCTATTATGATACAAGATTCGGTTCAGTTGCAAGCAAAATCAAAGGGAATAGTTGCATGGACTGGGTGGCTGTGCGTGAAGTCTCATGTAGCAGCCGTGGTAACGTAAAACGTCAACACAACAAATTTAAGAACCTTAAGGGAGGACCTTAAATAAACAGAAACCAATAGAAGTCGTTTTTCTTACCCAATATTGGATATTCTGTTTCATCGTCTTCCATTTCTCGACTGTTGGAAAAACATTGAAATAAAATTCATATTTTGTTGACCAAACTATTTCTAACAATCCTTAACATGAAGAAATGATGGAATAGTTCATTTGATTCTTCTGCTTCAGTCTGTTTATGTCAACACATGTTTGTTTCCCTCTCATATCATATTCACCTTCCATTTAAAAAAATGCATGTATACATGGTGTTTGGGTGTAAATGACATTAACCTAAACTATCAAACTTGTACTTACTCGTGGTTTTTGTTGTACTCTCGAACCTCGCCTGGATCCGCAATACCTTTTAGAGGTTTAAATGGTAGAACTAAGAAGTCTTCCTTCTTGAGTTTGGACTTGGCAGCCATAAAGGTCTCGTTGTCACACGATAGTATACCCGGATAGTTAACCATTAGACGTGCAGCCATGTTAACTTTTCTACCAATCACTGTGTGTTTAATGAGATGTATATTAGCTATAGAAAACGCTTTCTATGACAGCAGAAGAACACTTAAGGACGTTCGCGGGCATTGTTTCTGCGCATCCTTTCCGCGCGCGCCGTGGAACGCCTGGAAGATTTATTTTCATTCATAAAATCATCCAGGCGTTCCACGAAACAAGATGGCGACCGAATATTGTATGATTTTGAAAG
>JAUPMH010020341.1:0-10739 GCA_032270665.1 Metridium farcimen
TGTAACACCGTAAAAAATGTTGACTTAACTTTACTGACGTTTCGAGCTTTAGCCCTTCGTCGGAGTAAAAGAGAATGGAATTATATTCATTTAACTTACTTTCAATCGATATTAAAAATATTCGGAAAATATAATCATAAATGTTTTTATGCACACCTTTTATTTCTACCGGCTGTGTTCTTCCGCAGAGAAATATAAGAGGTGTTTTAAGAAGTGTCATCCACCCTCCTACCCCCTCCCCCACCGCTTCCCGCCCCTCAATATTTCTAATGGTCCGCCCCTACAAGGACACGTAGGCCCATTGGCAATATTTTAATATGGCCTTCCGCCCCTTATACACTAGATTCTGTCTATCAAAATATTAGTCAATTACAACGAATTTTGTTTGTTTCACAAGTCGTAAAAATATTTTTTATTCAGTTATTTAGTATTTCTTTTACTCCGACGAAGGGCCAAAGCTCGAAACGTCAGTAGAATTAAGTCAACATTTTTTTACGGTGTTACAAATTTCATTAAATTACCTATTTCCTTTAGTAATTAATCAATAATTTCACAATCGTGGTTTCATGTTAATTTTTTTTAATATTTTATCAGTCCAGGAGCCCATTACCCAATTCAGTTGTGATCGATTATTGTCTGTTTTGATAACTTCATGATTTTTTTTTTTTTTTCATCAAAATCAACATGCTAAGACTATTTCTTTGGTTCGTGACTAGACTGCGAGCAGTCCCGTCTTTTCGGCCTCCGGATTCAGAAAACTTTTAACTTTAATAAAACGAGCGAGCGGGGATTGGGGGCGAGTTGGGGAGGGGAGGAGGGGAGAGGAAAAGTCCGTGTTTTATTTAAATGCTCATTTTTCTCTCGTTTTCCTCGGAATCTGGAGGGAAAAGAAGGGACTGTTCGCAGTCTAGTTCGTGACTTAACTTTAATTTTTTCTGAATTTAAGCTTTGATTTTTTTTGAACAAATTCATATATGATCGATACTTTTCCGTATCAAAAAAGAAAGTAAAACAAATCCTTTGACTCCTTGATATTTTTATTTTATTACATTTTATTAAAAATACAATATATTTTTAGTGTTCTAATCAGGGATTAAAGTTTCGTTGATTTCAGTTAATTTTTCATCATTTTTGCAAATTTCGTGATTTCGTGATCAATTCTGGCTTATAATTGTGTTTATGAAATCAGCAAGAGTCGTACGAGAGATCGTACCGACACAGCGGCGACATAAATACTCTTTAAGGGTTTCTAAATATACCTTGAATAACAACAGCGAACAATATAAAAACCTGCTACAATAAGAAACGGTAGAGTGAACTTCAATAACAATATTGATGACTACATTTTTAGAAATTTCGAGTACTAGACAAACCTTTGTGTCGCCTAAAGTCTCGCAAACACAAAAACGCATCCGATCGATCACAACATTTGATACACAGATCATGTCTTTTAAAACAAAATACTACGTTATCTGATAAAAAATCGGCTTAGACGAGACAGATTTTGAGAAATTATCGAGAATTTCAACAGGTTTATTTTCATATATTTTTGTATACGCCGATGACTCACAAAGCGACTAGATACTTAAGATTCTAAACAAAGACTCCCGGCAAAGACTTAATTCCTCTGACAACATAGATTAGAACTGTGTTATAATGAACGCAGGGCTAATGATAGGAATACTTTCAATGTCCAATGTTTGAAAACAATTGGACAAGATTTCTTTTTATAGATCGAAAAGATACGGTTTTCTAGATGTGCTGTCACGGACAATAGATTTCACTTTCGCTCCGGTTGACTTACATGACAGCTAATGGCCATCAGAAAGTCTGAAAAACAACTGAGAAACATTGCTACGCATTGACGATTCGGACGCTAAGAGTTTGTCTTAGTAAAAATAAAGAAATCAAATAGTGAATTGAAATGCGTTTGGTGTATAAGTGAAATACAGATACATGAGAAATAAAATGCAAACTAAATTCCGTTGTCAAAGAAATGTAAATTTGTTAAACTTGTAAACGTATGAGAGGGTTTACTTACGGACGTTCCAGCATAACGATAACCACTCGTTTGTGTTAAATAAAAGGGAAAAAAAATAAATGAATCAAACTTTAAAGTTTTTATTTCCTCTCAAGGGGGGTTAATTATTACAGTACCCTGAAAAGCAGAGGGTTTCTTGATCTAGTATTTGCAGTATTTTTTGTACATCTATATTTTCGTTATCCATCACAAACCGTCAGAAGCAAGTAGAAAATAACCTCTGGTACCCAAAGCATTATTACAGTGGCCGTGTCGAGTCTCGTTCATACTAGTAATAACACACACACACACACAAAGACAAACACCCTTATTAGAAAAAAACATAATTATAAATATTCAACGTCTAGCGGAACATTTCGCCTATACACAGTCAGAGTTAGTCAAAAGAAATATTCTTCTTGCCTAAAAGGATTTCAAAACGAATTCGACCTTTTGTTCAAGACAACAATACGAATCTACTGACCAGCTGAGCTTTTTCATTGACTATTTCCCCCTGGCGTCTATTAATCTGGCTAGCTGGCGTATCTTAACGACTCTGGCGCCGAGCTCTCTCATATTTCCTGCTTATTCGAGCCATTTGGGTTTTTCAGACAGTTGTGAGTGGTTGAGTGGCGAATTTGAGAGAAAAGTATGTACGTGCGGCGACGAGAATCGAGAAGATCAGTAATCTCCCGCCTCTATTATTAACACATTTTTGTCGTTAAGCCATCTACCTACGCACGTCACGGTGACAGTCTAGACACAGTAATCAACATGTCTAGACCACGTCTCAGTTGCTAAATGAAAACATTTTATGTTTTGCATACCCGTCCAGTGATGTGTTGTCTGGAGTGATCGGATCTGATTGGTTCGACTCGTTCAGGCAATGACTGACCTGGTTGCTTTGAATATTGTGATTCACAAAACAGAATTGACACTCGGAACGCTCGCTACCTGCTCCTTTAGAAATCTATTCACTTGGACGTATTTCACCGCTCTTAGGTTTATTTCATCAAAAAATATTCGAATAATTCGAAGAAGGATTTGGTTGGGTTCAAGTGATCGTCCGAAAACTGGTAAGTCTAGTTTAGTGATAGTTTGTGAGCCATCGTCTCGTGTTTCCTCTCGTCTAGGCCGTGTCTTTCATCGCAAATTCCATGTATTCGCGTTGGGTTATTTTTACCCGTCGTCACGGATTGGAATCACGTGTTGTATTGACTATATCGAGCATGGGCAGAACAATTTGATAGTCGTTGTTGGCCATTATTATACCAATATGGACTTCCTTCGTTTTCTTTACCAGATTCACAGCTGTCACGGCTAGCTAGCCCGTAGTCGTCTGCCTCGTTACAGCATCAATGGCTAAGGAAAAGTTTCAAAGGACCGATAACCCGCTTCTAGATGAAATACTCCAGAAGTATAGAGACTGTTCCACAGATTCGATATCAGGTCCGAGAGGGTTTGGCGAGCCAATGAATAAAAAGTCATGGACTGTATCCACCGACATAAAAGGGAAACAGACCTTTGTTTCGTCTGGTGAAGTACCCAAAGCAACACGCAATCCCATGCTACGATCAGTCGCTACGAGGATGTACGTACCGTCCAAGGATCAAGGGACTTTGAAGTTTAAAGAAACTCTAATCGATCAAGTGCCTTTGGCTTGCTTCAGCTATGGCGGCGAAAAGCGACTATGCTTTAAAGATCTAGTGGACAAAGTGCTAAAAGGTTTCACAACACAGTCTATTAATAACGCACGCGATCGACTGCAGATTTTTTGCCCTCGTTGTACACCCCAACAACTTGAGATTCTCAAACTAGCTGGCGTTTTACCATGGTCTTGTACATCGGCTGGACTGATAACCAAATCGGATGCTTTCCGGTTAATCGGGGTATTGAATTGTTCTTCATTTCCCCGTAAAAACAGTGGAATATTTTCCGTTGAGAGCCTAGAAGTTTACCATGAGTGTTTTGGCGGATGTGTGGGAACGTTGGAAATCGAAGCTTACACGGATCCGTACGCCGAGTGCGTTACGTGTGCGCAGTGCGACAGTGTTTTCGCGCCGCGTACGTTCGTAACCCATACACATAGCTCTGGCGAGGTACATACGTGCCATTGGGGCTTCGACAGTGCACAGTGGAGACAATATCTAATGTTATGTAACGATCATCCAACAATACATGTCCAAATGATGTGGGAGATGCTGACGAGTAAATTCACTAGTGAAACCAATCGAATGAGATTCAAACGAGAGTACCAGGAACCGGAAATTGATGAGGACTACAGCTCAAGGGATTCCAGGAACAGTCCTAGTTCTTTTCCTGGTAAAAAGCCTCGAACAGACGATGGTAGAAGCTCGATAAGTCCAAAACACAAAGAAGAAGAAAGATACGTGTACTGTTCAAATGGTGTCGTAACAACGTGTACCAGTGCAAGCGGAGATATCATGTCACGACGGTCGGCGTTTAGACCATGGTCTCCTATTAGTAATGGCAGCAAACACGACGAAAGGGTTGTAAATTCTACAGGGATTATCAGCCCTGGTTCACCAGCTAGAATCTTCGCTCCAACTTCTGCAGTTTCTGTAAACATTGACCACCCTTCTAGCGAAAGCCCTCCGCGTCGAAAACAATCCATAAAGTACAAAAGTCCAACAAGTCCTTCCTCTAAGGACCCTATGTCTTTAGAAAAGACAGCTAAAGATATGCTAAATGTTGTAAGTCGTGGAAACCACGGATGGAATGCCTTCGAGGAAGCTTATTCACATCTACAAAATGGCCCCAAATCGGAGGTCAGCTCAGACAAAATCACTATTACAGAAGATGATATTCATCAGACTTTATTGAGACATTCCAGAAACGGAGAACTTCCAAATATGAAAGAACTGAGTGGAATTTTAGCAAAAGATTTGAAAGAGATCTTAAACCACAATGAATCGACTGTCAAGCAACTTTTAAAGGAAAGAGAAAAACTCGAGGAAGTTTACGAAGCTAGAAAGCGAGACCATGCGTCTAGAGTAGATGAACTTTACGACGAACTGCGCCAAACTAAAAAAGAATTGCGTCTCTGCCAGGCCAGATATCGAGACGAGACGCACGAACTTAAAAATAGAATTAACAGTCTAGAAGCTGAGTTACGACGACAGAGACTTGAGAAGGAAGGAAGTGCGGCAAGCAGTTCAAAAGAATCTCTCGAAGTTTTACAGCAAGAAGCTAGAGAAATGAGTGTAAAACTAGAACAAAAGGATAATTTCTGTCGGGAACTGGAAAACGAACTAAGCACGCTGCATTCCTGGATAAAAGCACATGCCTACCATCCATCCTCGTCTATTTTATACGGCTATCGCCCGCACAGATCAGACCATCGAACTGTGATACAAAGCGTTCAACTTTTGAACGGGATAAATGGAAATTCACCCAAATCGCCGCCGAAATCAAACGGACTATTGCGGAGAGATAGCTCCGAAGAAGAAATATAATATTTGAACAGTGTTGATATTTTTGATAACTTAGACGGCACAATTAATTAGCTTCCTATAGAATTCAATAATATATGTACTGTGCTATGCTTTGTGTAAGAAAGCTAGCTATAGGTCAATATATGCAAAATATAATCAAGTTGTGAGCTACATGTTGCGTTTTCACGGTAAATTCAGACAACTTTGTGACGCATTTGTGTGTGTAAAAATATATTTGAACCTGAAAATCTAAATTAAACTAATTTTAAATTAAAAATTGATTATTTTACTAAAAACAATAATTTAATCTTGCAGTCCGTAACGTCAACAACACTCGCTTTTATAATCTGCAAAAGATAGGATTATAATCCTACAAAGTATTAAAGTCTTCAACTAACTCTTATTTTTACTCCGACGACGGCCTTAAGCTCGAAACGTCAGTAAAGTTAACATTTTTTTTACGGTGTTACAAATTTCATTCTATTATCTTTCGGTGATATCAAACACCGACGCAGCCTACTAGTTTACTCGCTAGTTTCTATTTTTAACGGTGTTACAAATTTCATTCTATTATCTATCGTTTATATCAAACACCGACGCAGCCTATACTAGTTTACTCACTAGTTTCCATTTCTATTTTTAACGGTGTTACAAATTTCATTCTATGACCTATCGTTTATATCAAACACCGACGCAGCCTATACTAGTTTACTCGCTAGTTTCCATTTAACTCTTATACCGTGTTAAGTTAGGTTACTACCTTTATTCAGACGAAGGATTAACGCCAGAAACTTCAGTAACACTCTTTTTTTTTGAGAATAAGTTTCCATTTTTACTCTGATAAGCGATTTTTTCCGGGCTTAAAAGTTACCCTTTTGTGTGACTGAAAATATTTTTTGATTCTGAGCTTTTTTGATTTATTTTTGATTTTCTAAACTTCAATAATGCATGGGAAATGTCTGCTGTACTCAGAAACTGGAGATCTATAATACTAAGAAAATTATTTTTCGGTTCTTTGAAAGCGTTGTCTTCAAAGGTCCTTGGTTGTTTCAGCTAGACGTAACAAGGCCCTTTCGAAACAAACTGATCAATATTTACTATCAAAGTTCCATTTAAAGCTAGCCATAACAAAATAGGTGACATGCAGAGACTATCTTTGACTGCAATAACACTAGTACTATTACTATATATCAAAATAGTGTCCAATAATTGAATCGAAACAGCCGGTCGAGCAAACATTGCAGTTAATTGTTCACGATGAACGGGAGGTAAGAATTCGATTGGTAAACATGAAACCATACTGGCACCCAGAGAAAGAACTATTTAAAGCGAGAAAAGCCGTGGAAAACAAGGTTTAGAAAGAAGTTACTAGAAAAACTGTGATGCCATTTTCTCGAAGAAAACAAATAGCAAAATTTGTCTGGAAGTATAATTGGCCGAGAAACTTTGACGCCATTTTCAGTGCGCAAAGTTTTAATCTAGTATGAGACAAAATATGATTGTTATTAAAACTACATCGAGACACTGTTTTTTTGCCTTGGAGCTTTCTAGACTTTAGATTAAAGAAAAGTTATTGTTTAAAAACACAGTTATCAAGAGTTGAAGCAGCCGACATTGTTGAATGTTTTGTCTGGATGTCGCGGTAGAGAAAACTAAATAGAAACTTAAAATATAGAACAAAACAGGAAGGCTTTCACAAACGTACTGCCAAGTTCATTTAAAGCATTTTTGTCAAAATTTTGAATAAAAATAAAATGAAAAAACGTGTTATCACTAGGAAAGTCTTTGCAACTTGTCCCTTTCCCACTAGTCAACACACGCCGCCGCGAAACGTTGCGCTGACACTTCCCCTCGTGTGCATACAGAAAGTTTTGTACCTAGACAGAATTTTGTCCCCGTGAAACGTCGCTCAAATTAAAGCTGCTTTCAATTCGTGCGTCAGGTCACAACAAAAAAAGGAGTGAGCTTTTCAGTATCGCGGCGACAAGCAATTGTCACGAACTGACGTTTCAGCAACGTGTTGGGTCGCGTCGTGTTGCCGCAGCAACTTTTCGCCTAGCTAGCTGCGTAATGGCTTTTAATTCATATCAAAATCCTTGCAACAAGCCACATAAATTCAAGCTGGTTTAAATTTCTTTCCGCGCGTAAAGACGTCCGTAGCGACAAAATACAAGCAATACTGACACACGAGGCAACTTGTCACAGCAACTGAGTTGTCTCCTCGTGTGTTAGATATATCAGTTCTAGACTGTTTCTGTTCCAGAAATTAATTCTTAGACAAACCATAAAACGAAAGTTTCAGACAAAGTTTAATAAAGGACTAGACACAATGTCAACGGAGAGATCTTAGACGATAATAAATAAAAAGTGAAGCTTTCTTTTGGCTCTTTTTTTACAATATTAATATCGAAATGACATATCATTTCTAGAGGTTTTTTTAAAAAAAATTTGTATTCAGAGAATTTTCTCATAATATCGCTGTACGAAATAAATAGTTTTGTGGCTGGTTATTTTATAAAATTCTATTTTACTCATGCTCGATAAATATTGGTAAATATATTGATAAATATCTCGACTTTGTCTCGTGTTCATCGATAATTTGCCTTTGGCAAAAAATTGTTAATTAATATAATTAATAATAATTAAATATTTGTCTTTTTTTTTAACTAAAATTTTAAATATTCTTTAATTGAAATAAACATTTTGTTTCAGTTTTAGAAGATTTTCGTAGGATATAGTATGGTTGAATTGAGTTCAAATATAGGTCGACTTTATCCAATATATTTTTCCATTTTTTTAAGTAAAACTTTTTATTTCGTGTAGTGGTTAAAATACACGGTTCTTTTAACTTATTTCTCTGAAACTTAAACTGTGAAATTCCTGGCTTTTTCGACTCAAAAGCAAGCGAACTGTCAGGTAAATACTACTTTCATTTCCATCATTCTCTTGTCATATTTTGCGGGCGACACGTTAAATTATTGATATAGTTACAAGATGAAAAAGTATAAGTTAGGTTTAAAAGCGTCAGAGAAAATATTTAGATAGATAGAATTATAGACAATATTTGTTACGTCTGGTTTTATAATAAATACTGTCTGAGATTCACTGCCAATGACCTACTTGGCGCCTTATCAATCAAACAAGATCGATTGCTTTAGAAAGTGCAAGTACTATATTAAATTAGGGATAGATCATTTGATATTAGATGGGGGGAGGGGGGAGCAATATCTAATTAGGGACAGATCATCCAGTTGATATTAGATGGGGGGAGGGGTTGGGTGAGCAAGATCGATTGCTTTAGAAAGCGCAAGTACTCAGTATCAAATTAGGGACAGATCATTTGATATTAGATGGGGGGAGGGGTTGGGTGAGCAAGATCGATTGCTTTAGAAAGCGCAAGTACTATATCAAATTAGGGATAGATCATTTGATATTAGATGGGGGGAGGGGGAGGGGGAGTTTGGTGGAGGTTACCTAATATCCCAATAATAATGAGCAAGATCTCGATCCTTACAAAAATAGCGTCTTACATTTGAAGGCGGAAGACAATTTTCTGACGGACTCAGAATTGTCCCCTCTCTCGATCAAATATCAAATATGTAAAGGTCCGTTAATTGCTGCTTTTTTAGTGTCTATTAGTTACTATCAAAGACAAATAATCCTGTAACGCGGAAGAGCGCAAGTAATTTGATATTGTGGAATATATACTGGTAGCACAAATACTGTACACGTGAAACAACATTTCATTGCAATTGAGAACAACTGATATATCCATGAAATTCCATGAAATAAAATAAAATTATTACTGTGGATTAAGCGTAAACACTAAAGAAATGCTACTGTAGATAGAGCGCAGACACTATATCCATAAAATAACATTAAATTGTTACTGTGGAATATAGCGTAAACACTATAGAATTGCTACTGTGGAATAGAGCGCAAACATGCACTATATCCATGAAATAACATCAAATTGTTACTGTGGATTATATAGCGTAAACACTATAGAATTGCTACTGTGGAATAGAGCACAAACACTATATCCATAAAATAACATTAAATTGCTACTGTGGATTATATAGCGTAAACACTATAGAATTGCCACTGTATAGGATAGAGCGCAAACACTATATCCATGAAATAACATTAAATTGCTACTGTGGATTATATAGCGTAAACACTATAGAATTGCTACTGTAGATAGAGCGCAAACACTATATCCATAAAATAACATTAAATTGCTACTGTGGATTATAGCGTAAACACTATAGAATTGCTTCTGTAGGATAGAGCGCAAACACTATATCCATGAAATAACATTAAATTGCTACTGTGGATTATATAGCGTAAACACTATATAATTGCTTCTGTAGGATAGAGCGCAAACACTATATATCCATGAAATAACATTAAATTGCTACTGTGGATTATAGCACCAACACTATAGAATTGCTTCTGTGGAATAGAGCACAAACACTGTATCCATGAAATGTTATTAAATTTCCATAAATATCACATATTAAAGTGATAATGTAATGAAAAAAAGCGCATCAAACTTCTACAGTATAAAAAAATCAAAACAAATCGATTTTACCGACAAATATTTTTTAATTTAATTCTTAAAGGTTGCCGATCACTACAAATATAAATCCCACAGTACCGGGTTCTCCGTGCCCTACTCTTACTCGAATAGTGGTGTGGGTTCTTTTGCGTCCCTCCTGTACAATGTATGTGGAGTGTGGAAATACTACAACGATCCCTTTCATAGAAAAGTGATTGCGTTCAAGAAAATGCATGTTTTCGGCGCATATATCAAAGGCAAGAACAGTCTTTCGAACATAAAAATAGCACAGCATGACACCGAATCTCTTTCACTGGTGCAAAAAGACATTATAAAAGAAAAAACTCTAGCCTCTATGTAGCAGGTTTTTTAATAAAAGAAAAGCTTGAAAAAGCTATTAAAAATGCGTAAACAACTGGAAACAGATGATGTTTTAAACTGACTGGGTGTTAATTGGACTCGGTTATTATAGAGCGGTGATATCGATTGTGCCTTTTGACTGGTAACTGAAAACTGAGGTGGATTTAAACGAATAGAATTGAATAGTAATGATTGTATGTATTAGGTTATAATTATAATTATTATATATTTAAAGTTAAGTTAACATTTTTAACGGAGTTACAAATTTTCATTCTATTACCTATCGTTTATATCAAACACCGACGCAGCCTATACTAGTTTACTCGCTAGTTTCTATTTCTAT
>JAUPMH010020674.1:0-10725 GCA_032270665.1 Metridium farcimen
CAAAACTGATGGGATTATGTGCTTTTTGACTGGGATTTGGTCCAAATATAAACTGGGAAATGGGATTCGGACCCCCCCTTCAGGACCCTCATTCAAGGAATTGATACACACACGATATAATTACTTAATTAAATAAAGGGCAAATCAAAATGGAACCTTATTTACACTCTAATGACAAAGATAATGTTTTCCTAAGAAAAACACATTTACACCGAGACATCGAGTCACAATTATTGCTGATTTTCTCTGACAAACGCATCATTAACTTCACTCAAATATTCTATCAATACTAACCCAACATGTCAAATCTTTGATATAATACTAACATTAAGTGAGAAAGAATCTATCCGGTTTACTTTTAAAGGCGCTCAATTTTGCAGCTGCGAGGTACAGCAGTTTTAAAACATGTTGTCAAAACTAAAAACGCACTCGAACCCCGGAGGATGTTCATTTATCCGTATACCATCTTAATAGAAGAGTTAGAAATTTGTGCTTTAGGCTTTCTGATGATCATCAAATTAAATTAATTAAATATATATGAGTCATCGAGTAGAATGACATATAATCACGGGCTTGCTGTGTAATGACACTGAAATACCCACAATTCAATATATCGTCTATTTGTCTGACTTCTGAATTGTTTACTACTGGTAAAAAATAATTTAATTTTGCACGCTTTGTAACGAAATTATGATGTATAACCTATCGGTTTGTAATTCAGTTATCAATTTGCGTTTTAAAGAATTCATTGCATGCCCAATTGAGCACTGATTTGTCAACCTTGTTTAAAATGGTTGTAGACAAGAAATATTGTTTTACAGCTTTTACGAGAGAACGTATTTATATATGCTTTTCATGCATGCACTATTGAATATTTGTCAACCTTGTTTAAAATGGTTGTAGACGAAAAATATTGCAATTGAAAAGGGAAGATAACTTACTAGTTTATATATGCTCATGCATTCATGAACAATTGAGTATTTATTTGTCAACCTTGTTTAAAATGGCTGTAGACGAGATATATTGTATTTCTTTTACGAGAGAGCTTATTTATTCTCTGTGTGTCTGTAGGCTGGAGTAGATGTCTAAGAGTTGACACATCGCTAGGAAGTGAACTACCAACAAACTGACATAAAGACTGACAACGACAAAGATTGTATTCATTTCACGTTAAACACTATGTGTGTATGTGTTTAACGACGATCTCAAGGTGTTGAAGTATACCAAAGTGGGGAACTACCAGTGGACATTGGGTTGCAAATTGAGAGGCAATTGGATCACTAGAAGTAGCGTTTATTGTACCTTCTTGACGGGACTGCAGGGTTTTTTACATGCGCTTTCGTTGAAAAGTGAGTTGGAATCCATCAATTGTAGATTTACAAGTTACTTTGAAGATTTTAACAGGCTGACTTTTGTTGCAAAGGGAGTTGGATTTACTGGTTACTTTGTATAAACTGAGACAGGAATTTCTCAGTGTTTTTACTTATATGAGAACTTGGAAGATTTTGACAGGCACTTTCGTTGCAAAGTGAGTTGGATTTACTGGTTACTTTATATAGAAAACCAAAAAACAGGAATTTCTCTGTGTTTCTTCTTTATGAGAACTTGGAAGATTTTTACATGCACTTTCGTTGCAAAGTGAGTTAGAATCCATCAATTGTAGATTTACGGGTTATTTTATATAAACCGAGACAGGAATTTCTCAGTGTTTCTACTTTATGAGAACTTGGAAGATTCTAACAAGCACTTTCGTTGCAAAGTGAAACAGTTGCACATCACAAATGAACATTGGATTGTACAATTTAGAGGCAATTGTTAACTTTACGAGTATCTTTTCAGAAACAACAAAGACATCAATATCTATTTCTGCTTAACGAGAATTTGAGAAGTGTTCCCGGGTGTTTTCGTGACAAATTGTATCTGAAATCAACAGTTCATTGCTAAATTACAGGAGATTTGTGGCTAGGCAAGGGCTTTAGTAACAGCACGACAATTTCTGTTTCTGCTTTTCGAGAATTTGAGAGGTTTTCCCAGGTGTCTTTGTGACAAATTATATCTGAAATCTTCAGCAGAACGTTGCATTGCTAAATTAAAGGAGATTTGTGGCTTAACAAAGAACTTATTAAAACGACAACAATTTCTGTTTCTGCATGCTTCTCGAGAATTTAGAGGTTTTCCCAGGTGCTTTTAATTTTAATTTCGTGACCGAAAAGGAACTGTAAATCATTTATTTAGAAAACGTCTTGATAGAAAACTGAATTAGGACAACAAATTGCTAGAGACCGAAGCGAAATAGCAGCCTTAAGGTACAGTTAATTGCAAAAGAAATATCAGTTGAGTCTACACTTAAGGCTTGGTTTTCAAAATAAGGAAACTCGTAGCCTCACAAAAATTTTAATTGATCTGCTCAAG
The DNA here is from genome assembly GCA_032270665.1 of Metridium farcimen. Lineage (NCBI taxonomy): Eukaryota > Metazoa > Cnidaria > Anthozoa > Actiniaria > Metridiidae > Metridium > Metridium farcimen. The sequence goes on from JAUPMH010020674.1 coordinate 2,413, forward strand.
AAGGACCATTTCCGAAGGATTTACACCATTGAGATAAGGTATATGGATGAGAAATTGTGAAACGTGTAGCCTCTCTAAAAAACTAAACTGTCTCGATCTGCTTAACAAGGACAATTTGCCAAGGATTTACACTACGGCGACAAGGTATATGGTTGAGAAATTGGAAGTTCAATAACAAACGATTTTCTGCTCAAGGTTTGCACGAGTACGTTTCCACAGTGGGTGGTTGAGAAGAAAACAGCAAGTATAAGGCTTCACGTTTATAATTGCATATCAGGACATCAACGATCTACAGATTAGACAAGTAATACTACTGCAAATATAATATACAGATAAACATATAGCTAACTACACAGTTAATATCACTACAAATATCATAAAACAGACAAAGAAATAATACACAATTATTAACATACAGACAAAGAAATAGATTACAATTCACAATTGATTCTACTCCAAATAACACCAATTAATACTACTGCAGATACAGAAATAACTTTAACCACACATAATTATAAACATCCAGGCAAAGAAATAGACTTCCATTCACAATATATTCTAGCCCAAACAACACCAGTCAATACTACTCCAAATAATACCGAAAAACACTCGTGCAAATATCAAAAACAGATAAAGTTAACCATCTCGACACCAAGTCTTCATTATGAATAACAGTACTAATACCACCGGTGAAGAACTTCCTGTTCCTAATGAAGCAGAAAAAATCTTCAAAGTTGTCTTCTACGTTATTCTCTTCATTATTGGAACAATTGGCAACTTTCTTGTCGTCATTATAGTCAAAGCAAAAAACCGTCACAGAACAGTGAATGATTACTTCATTTTAAACCTTGCTATCTCCGACTTAACTTTCCTGTGCTTCGCGTTACCATTCTACTACTACGAGTTATTCGAGAGGTTCCCAAAGTTTGAGTTCTACTGCAAGTTTATGTGGCCTATGATGTCTATAACTTTGCTAGTCAGTATCAACACTCTAACTCTCATGGCAGTTGAACGGTGTAGGGCGATATTGTTCCCGTTTCGACCGCGTATTAAGAAACCAACATTATTCAACGGGATTGTTGCAGTATGGGCGTGGTCATTATTGATAATGGTACCCTTAATGATCGTTGCCGAACCTGTAAGTGATTTATGTACAGAGTACTGGTCTAAAGAAGCCCATCGTAAAGCTTACACTGCAGTGTTATTCGTGCTACAATTTGCGTTACCGATAACTGTTATTGTGGTTGCTTACATAACGATAATCATTACGTTGGTTAAAACTAAGGTCCCCAATAGAACCTCTGTAAACCACCGTGGACAACTAGTGAAACAGAAATCACGAGCTGATAATCTTCACGTGATACGTACAGTTGCAATAATAGTTGTTTTATTTCTAATATGCATGTTACCCAATCAGATAGCCTGGATACTCATGGATTTTGGCGGGAAACAATACGAACATTTATCAAATAAGTTTTGGTTGTTGGCGGAGGCGCTCATGTTTTTTCATAGTTGTGTGAACCCTATAATCTACGGTAGTTTAACAAGACAATATCGTGATGGATATATTCAGTATTTGCGGTATTTATGCTGTTGTTGTAAACATTATATACCAAACGGAATCGATCTGACAGCACAGCAACACAACAACACAAGATCAAGAATGGCCGGAAAATTGGCCTACAGAGGCTCCCTTAAGTCTCCGAGCAGTGTTAATGGAATGAAGACAAGCTGTCAAGGACCCACCGTGATTACTTCGTGTCAATATGGAGGCACTCGGTCTCCTCCGAGCTCCGCACGATCAACTCCGAATCCGAAGCGATTTTCCTCGAGTCCTTCACGACTTGGTTCGGTAAGACCCCGACCGCCAAGTCCTTTGATTATCAACAACAAAAAAGCATTTCTAGAGACAAAAATACCATCAGCAGTTATTGAAGATAATCATGAAGACAAAAGAGTTTGTAAAGATTGTGGGTTGGCTTCAGCTGCTAACGAGAAATTTGACATCGAAAAAGAAATGCCCCGAGAAACTGGAAACATATCCTGTAGCAGAAAACAGCAAACAACAATTCAAAATGGTTCATCTTCAAGAACAAATTTGAAGGAAAATAATGATGACAACGAAAGTACAATACTGGAAAATCGTGCTGCACATGAAATAGATAAAACAATTCCACAAATACACAATAATTATTATTCTGAAAACCATGATGGAACATTTGGTAAACCGTCACGAGGTGCAGTCAGCCAATCAGAGCCGTCTTCAATTTCAGTCAAAATCGACGAGAGTATACCGAAGAAAAGCAGTTTCGATAGAGGCTGTTGTTCGCAGTCTGAAGTTGAATGTAGTATTGACGATGATGAGCCCACAGTACAGGACACTTATCTTTAGAATAAAAACATGCGCGGGCATATAATAATAATAATACCTATTTTATTAGTTTTCATAATTATTCTCCATTCGTTTGAACTTCTCCATCTTCTGACAGGTGTTCGTTAAAGAGTTTTGGTGCATTTTAGATCTTCCATGAGTTGGTTTCAGCCGCTCGCTTGAGTCAGTCTCCGCCCTGATAGCCTACACTGTTCTACACCGGACAATACTAAAACTAAAGGTGTGGCGACAGAAGACTGCTTGCCAAAAACTTTCAGTTACAATTTTTTTTTGCCCGCGAGAAAATAAGTCTTGTGTAACAAAGCGGTTTCTGGCAGTAATGCCAATCTATGGATCAAAAAGTCTGAATACAAAAACACTTTCCAAAAACATTGTTGGTTTCAGTTCCAATTTTCCGTTTCAGAAAATCCTCCATTATCAGCCAAAAAGTCATTTTCGCCCGGTATGTTCGCCCGAGGCAATAAACTTCTAATAACCGTGGAGCCATAATTAATTTGATTAAAACGCTGTCAGTTTTGATTTTGACTTGTTAAGACTTGTCCTCCACTAAAAGCAAATTTACCTGAAGGTAATGCAGGTACAATGTGGCGAGAATTCAGCTTAAGTAGATAGTTAGGTTAATGGGTAGACCCAGCGGCACCCAATGACGTTTGGCACGTTGAGACACCGAGGAGTCTCAGTGAAATAGGCCAGGCTGCACGAACGCTACAGCGCTAGGTATTCACCAGAATTCTTGGATTGTAATCATTCCCAGGAGAGTGAATTGGACAAAAAAACGGCAGCCATAATAAAATAAATCACTTTTTTAACGTCTCAATCTTTCTAATTGGGGAGACTCAGACACACACTCACTACCTCTACGTTAATTATTTTGCACACAACTCGGCTTGCATGTTCAATTTTACTGGTGGGCGTCTTGACAAAAAAAACCATCACCGTGACTGGTGGTCCTTTTGTTCAATTCGCTCTCCTGGGAATCGTTGCAAACCAAGAATAGTGTTTTAATTTATCCAGAACAGTGCTTATCCAGCAGAAAACAACTTGTATATTTACATTTAGTTGATAATGTTGTCAAGTTGACAACGAAATGTCGTAGTCTATTATCGCTGGTCTTCAACTTAAATTGTATTCACCATTTTAGACACTATTTTTTGATAAGTGCATGTAAGTATTATTTTTTTTCTGAGTGGATCGACTAGCACGTATGGTTCCTATATTCCCTTCTAGTCCTTCTCCACTGCATATTTTCTAGTATTGTTTACGTATATCTGTTGTATTTTTCTTATTAGTTTTCTTATAGTTTATTTATTTTTATTTTCTCTATTATGTTCAGTTTGTAACACAGTGAAAATGGAATATTAAATTCAATTAAAGAAACTGTTTATTAACTTTTATCTTGAACCATTCTAACCGGTTATACAAAAGTTATACCGAGCAGTTTCTCATGTTGTCTGCGTGATTACAAAGCATTATCGTTCATCATTCAAATCTATAAATAATGACTGGTCCGCGCAAGAACGAGACGTTTTGGTTCTGATCATGATCTTATTTTGTCTTTTTATATTTCTTCCCTTATCGCCCTTATCAAGTAAGGTGTTGATCTAGTGTACGATAGAGGACTGGAAATGTACGCAGTTTTCACATGCATATTACATGAGCTTGTTTTTTTTATCAGTGTAGCTTTGGGTAGCTTTAAATACCCGTGAAACGGAGCATTGATGGAGAGAGGGGGGAAAGAGTGCACCGTCGGCTTTCTGGGAGACCAGCTTTACTTCTTATAGCTGAAGGAACTACCGACGCTAAATAATAGTACTTTTCCTTTTGTTTTTGTTTTTATCTGTTCATGTACATCTTGATACTGAATCGTTTCTTAGAGTGATAACATTTCCCTTTCTTCATTTCATTTAATATTTTGCATTGTAGATGCATGGTAGAGAAGAGAATTAAACGTTTTCATACCCATTTTCGGCAAGCCATGACCATTTTTTCCACCCCATCCATCTAAATCGAGATAACTGTTTCTTTTGGGGATTAGGTCAGTTCCTTTCTCTCTACTGTGACTTAAAAAGAGATTTAAAAACGTTTTCATATCCATTTTCGGCAAGCCATGACTGTTTCAACCCCGTCCATCTAAATCTAGATAACTGTTTCTTTTGGGGATTAGGTTTTTCTTTTCTCTCTACTGCATGAGACTTAAAAAGAGAATTAAAGAAGTTTTCATATCCATTTTGCAAGGGTTGATCTAGTTTTCGCGTCCGTCCATGTTAATCTGGAAGATTTTTTCTTTCTCCGATCAGTATTTGCCTTCTTCATGCCGAGATAGTGTGTGATTATCAAACATGATATACCAACTAGGACAATACCCAGCATCAACCATCCACCGATCTGTAGAGAAAAACAAAAACAATTATTATATATCCTATTCAAACTCGTTTTCTTATTGGTCGAGAGCACGTCACGTGGAGGGAAATAAATCGATCTATTCCCCTCGTGAGAGGGGAATAAATCCACGTAAATAAAAAAAATTCAAAAACAATTGTAATGTGCAGTTGATGAGGTGTTTGAGGAACTTGTTTGAGCTTGTCATCTTTGTATGATTATTTGATTATTTGTTTGTTCATTTTTTGTTTTGTTTGTCTGTCTATTTGTTTGCCTTTTTTTTTTGCTTAGTTGTTTGTATTTTCGTTCGTTTGTTTGTCTGGTTTGTTGGTTTTTGTTAGTTGTTTTTCGTTTGTTTGTTTGTTTGTTTGATTGTTTCACTTGTTTGTTTGTCTGCTTGCATGTTTGTACGTCTGTTGAATGGCTGGTTCAAAGCTTTGTTTGGTTATTATATTTTTTGTTTGTTTGTAAGTTAGTTTGTCTTCTTGTTTGTCTGTTAATTGGTTGGTTGTTTAAAAGGTTTTTTTAATTGCTTGGTTATTATATTTTTTGTTAGTTTGTTGGTTAGTGTGCGTTTGTTTGTTGGTTGGTTTGATTAGTTTGTTGTTGTTTGTTTGTTTGTTTGTTTGTTTGTTGTTCAGTGTTATTTTTTTGATTGGTTGTTTGTTTGTTGCTTTGTCTGCTTGTTTGTTTGTCTGCTTATTTGTCTGTTGGTTAGCTCATTCGTTTTGTTTGTTGTTGTTGTTTTTTGTTTGGTTGTTGCTTTGTCTGCTTGTTTGTCTGTTGGTTTGTTTTGTTTTTTGTTGTTTTTTGTTTGTTTGTTTGTTTGTTGATTTGTCTGTTTTGTCTGCCTGCTTATTTGTCTGTTGGTTGGTTTGTTGTTTGTTTGTTTTTCACATCGACATTTTTTTCATTCTTAAATAATACAAAATAAAAGAAAGCCTGCTTACTTTAAACTACTAAATAAAAATCCATGAAATCCATAATTGTGTAAATCCAGTGCGAACTTTCAGCGTATTGCAGGTGCTATAGATTAAGAAATCATTCCCAATTCGATGCGCGACATTTGATTCAAACTGAATGTTATAGCTACAGACACGAACAATTCAAATCGATCAAATCTACGATTTTAATATTAATATTGATCATTTACAAAACAAATTACATGTGAAAACAACACAAAATTAATTTATGGAAAAAATGTCGATAATCACGAGCGAAAACATAGGGAAAGTAAAAACGTCCAAATGAGCACTTGACAGTCTTTCGTAAATTAAACAAAGCATGCATGGCAGAAGAAGATAGGATAAACTTAATCCTCTAGAATATATTATTATTCAGGAACAACAAAGTATTAGAAATTGTAATTCAAGTATATTTTATTCAGTCAAGAAAACTAAGCACTGTAAATTTAATTTTTTAAGAAAAAAAAACCCGAACAAATGTCTCAATTTTATGGAGATAATGATTAAAAACTTAACTGATTATATAAATTTATAATTTTGTTTTTCTTGATCAACAATGCTTTTCTAGCAATTTTACTTATTACACGAGGGAAATGTGTTTTATACTAATGCTTTAATTAATGTAATATTTTGTTTATTGAAAGACAAAATCACCGAATGGTTTAATTTGAAAACAGAGGTTTTTTGTAATATAAATTTAAATTTGAATCGGCAAACAACTTTTTCCAAAAATAGAATGAAAAAAACATTCATTTGGTTATTCGGTCATAAAATTGACGAATGATAAGGTGTTTTATTTTCACTTAAGTCTATAGTTTAGAATACGTTTAAAGTATATGTTTTCCTCACCTTCAAGTAGAAATAAGACCAGCTTTGAACATACGTATTACATATGTTTCCATTTCTACATGTAGTTATTCCGCGAGAGCCTGACGATGTCTCATTTCTACTCCTCTCCAATTGCTTTACATCCCATGTTTTTCCATCCTCAAAACCCAACGAAGAGTTCATTATCTTTGAGAAATTATCTTGGCTTGAATAGTTCAAATTTGAGCTCGAACTCACAGAGTTTGACTCACGAAATTGGATCATAGTAAGAGATATAATTATGATAGTAGCAAAACGCGTTCGATACAAACGCCAATCGCTAAAAATCATCTTGGGGCTGGCGATTCCAAACATCGTTGACACTTCTCTTCCTTCAGAGTATTTCTCGAGTTAAAGTTGCTTTATCAGAAACTGAAGCGCCAATCTTGACATAAGATCTACCAGATGGTAGACGCTCTCAAACATCGCCCAATACAGAATAGCAAGTCAGCTAACTGTCAGAGACCAATATTCGCCGATATGTTTGAGTATTATTTCAACAAAGCAAATAAGACTGAGAAGCGGAGTTAATTAGAAAACAATGATATAACAGAATTCCACAGATAATACGTAATATATTCACTTAGGGTCGTTACCAATTTGAATAAACGAGAATTATGGTATATTTTCAATTCACAAACACCACGTACTTTGTAGCTCCACTGAGTAGTCTCAGGGACTAATTGTCCTCATATTGTGTCTATAGCGCACTCCACTATTCATGCATCTTAAGTTGAATCTATAAAACTGCTTCTAAGACTGAATGAATATTCACAATGATGCATTTGGTTTAAATGAACCATTAGCTTAGATAAAAATAAATCGGCTTTGTAACTATAGCAATAGATTAAAAAGTCGTTAAACCAATAAACCCAAATAGGAAAATGATTTTTTTTTCTCGGAAATAGAATAGCATGTAAAGTCGGAAAATATTGATAACTGTAATTGTGCGAACATTTCTCAGCCTTAAAATATTTGTATATATTCTATTACTACCTTTTACTATAGCAATAGATTAAAAAGTCGTTAAATCAATAAACTGAAATAGGAAAATGATTTTTTTTCATGAAATAGAATAACATGCAAAGTCGGAAAATATTGATAACTGTAATTGCTCGTACAATTCTCACCCTGAGAATGTTTTTGGAATATTAACATATTGAAATAGACTGTGAAAAGCAAAAAATGCCGACACCGATAGCAATTTTGTTAGCAATTTTGTTCGGAGAAATCGTAAAAAAGTCGGTAAAGGAAGGAAGGGAAAAAAAATCGTTTATCAATATTTCGCAGCACAAAATCCCCACCCTAAAGTAGTTTCACGGTGATAGTATAGCACAAAACAAAATATTCGGGAAATAAGACTAATCGATTAGAAAGAATAACGGAATTAAAGCTTTTAAGCTTGAAAAGGCGGCAAGCTACCTTTTTTGTCAGTTTTGGCGCCAAAAATATCCATCGAAAAATTGCCGATATTCAATCGGGAAAAAAAAGTACACATCACGTGACATTAATAGCCAATTAGAGCCGCTCATTTGCCGAGCATGATAATAATTACGTCTCCATATCCGGGAAAGGATTTGACTTGCATATAACATGTACAGGTGTCAAGAAAATGAAAATAATCATTGAAATGAGGATGTCTGCGGGGGAAACAGGAAAGAAGGATAACTATCACATTGTTTTTATAGCAAAAACAACTGATAAATTTTA
>JAUPMH010020785.1:0-10723 GCA_032270665.1 Metridium farcimen
CTGATAAAACACGATCTGCGAGTTTATTGAACGACTTCAAAAACTCCAACCTATATTTTGTGTTTTTGTAAAAGAAATTCAAGGATTTATGAAAGTTTATTAGAGAAAATTAAGGTTTAAGTTTATGTAAATTAGGGTGAATCTATATCTTCAGTTAAAACACTCCTCACGGTTACGATTTCTTTTGAAAATTTCTCATGAATTATTAATGAGTTTTTGAATTCTATTTAATGTTATCTTTTTTTCGTCTCTTTTTTTCTATTCTATAATATTATGCTAACTAAAAACACATTGACCATGATATATATAAAATTACTTATGTAAGCTATCTATCTTGGTTAGTCAGCAATGGTTATTATAGGTAGCCTGTACCTTATCTTATGTTTAATCACAAAAATTGTAAATTATGTATATATTTGTAAGGTACTGAATAAGCTTTTGTCATTGTCATTGTCAATAAAGTTTCATAACTAACTCATTCAAAGAGAGGGAGATGTAACATTATATCCTTATCTCACATACGAACATATATGTAGTTACTGTTCGTCACGTGTTGATGTAATATTATACTCAAGCGTGATATATAAGTGGTTTCACATTATGATTATCATTATCTTATAGCCACTGTAATCATAGTTAACTATGCTGTAATTGTTAAGACTACAATAAAATACAAGAAACATCACAATTAGAATATGTTAATTCTCTTTTTTTTATCTTCACTGAATTTGTTTGAAACAGAATTGCTCTTACCCAATCCGCATCGAGAAATTTGTGCATGTATATTGTTAGATTATAAATTTTACATAATTATCACCATGTCCAATGTCTTACTTCCTGCCAAAAATCACACTAGGATAGCTGATCAATTCACAATAACAATCATGATAACAATATTGATGATAATATATGTTTCTTTCATTTAGATTCCACACAGCATGAATCCTTCTCATTTGCTGAAGGTGATGAGAAAACCCCAGAAAACTTGATCAAGAACATAAGCAATATTCTAGATGACCAAGAACAATTCCTGTTTATGTTGTATCCTGCAAGAAAGTCTGCAACCATGATTGAAGGCTTGATTAAAGAAAGTGTCAAGTCTCTTCGCGATAAGTTAAAAAGTGTAAAACATATCAAAATATCAGTTGCAGCTTTTGGTAAACTTGGCAAGGGAAAGAGCTATGTCCTTAATGATATTTTAAGACATGGACTTGATGATAAAGAACTAGTGCTTTTGCCATCTGGTACAGGTGATTCTAAAACTCTTGTTCCTATAAGGGTAAAGTATGGAAAAGAGGTAAATGTTGTTGCCAAGAGAAAAGAGAAATCAGAGACACTGTTTAGTAATGTAGATCCTGCCACCCTTCCTGAAGCAGCAAATTCTATCAAGAAGTTATTTGAAAGCCAAAACTACAACAATCTGTTGTGTATAGATGTCTCTGCTCCTCTCCCGGTTTTCAAGCATTTACAAGATAACTTAAAATCGAAGTGTGAGTACCAAGATATCCAGGTGGAGGTAGAGTTTGTTGATCTTCCGGGGGAAGGTGATAACCATGGAAACGCCTTGATTGGCAAACAACTTGACGTAGCTGATGTTATACTTCTTTTCAAAGAAGGAGAGTCCGGTCGACAGGTAACCACCTACGACCTACAGAATGTATTTCGTAGGCGCAAACTATTTGATTACACAAATCGCCCAAAATTTCTTGTCATTGAAAATGACCGATTTGATCAAGTTCCAGATGATCAATCAGCACACAGAAGGGAAACGGATCGCCTCAATGAAGCGTGGGATAATTTACTAAACATGGGAGTAGATTATCAACTTGTTCATGAGCGACTTCCCCTAACAACAGCCAAGGAGTTTCTTGAAAAGTTTCAGGAAGAAAGTAGAGCCATCATTTTTGGGAAAAGCCACAAGAATTTTCATAAAAATCTTATCGAGGCGCTTTCTCATCATGTGAATGAGGTGATTCTCAAGAAGAACATACACCCAGTTTTGCTAGAAATTAATAAGAATGCTAGCACTATGGGAATGCGCATTAGCTCCTTAATGGCAAAGCCAAAGAAAGAAGTAAAAAAGCAAGGTCAAGGCCAACGGTTTTACTACATTCAAAACAATCCAAGTGCATTTCAGTTAAACCTGGATGATCATGAAGATGACAATTTTTTCTATAACCTCGAGAGAGATTGTATTGATCTCAACGTAGAGAAAATTCCAACTATGGTGGAAGCACACGAAGATTTAATGGATCTCTTCCAACAAGAAACAACCGTGCAACACCTGACGAGTAAATTGAGGACTGCTCTTATAGAACACTATAAAACGATGCTGGAGATGAGTAACTTTGAAAATGGATTGTTTATTTCAGATCAAAGTTTTGTCAGGCTAGCTGAAATGTCATGTGAAACACTAGTCAACACATTCATTGAAGAAGAAGGCAGAGATTTTGTCGACACCTGCCTAAAGAAATTGGACAAAAAAAGACCAAACAAGAAAATGCAAAAACAGTGGGGAAATGAGGAAGGAGACAAGGCAATATTGTTAAAAGAACACTGTGACGAGCTAGTGCAACATCTCACGCTTGATTTAAGCAAGGGGACACGTAAACAAGGACTAATGTCTCTGCTGGAAAATCTTAGGAAAGCCATTGACGATAGGATGCTCTGGGGTGTGGACATTGATGAGAATCCCAACATTGCACACAAAAGGCTAGAAGTGATAAAGAACAAGAATAAGTATCACAAAAAGATCTCAACGAAAATCATCAGGGAAGTTAACCCTCATCCTGATACGAAGAAAGAGGTTTTGGATTCCAAAGAGCCATTTCCAGATCCTCCCAAGATGCTTGATGAGCATCAAGGTGCTGTTTTGCCACCTACTAATCACAACTTGGATAAAGTATTTAAACTTCTAAAGGATAAGAAACAAGGTGCTCTTGATGAACTTCGCAGAAAACTGAAACTAACCATTGGGTCGTTACCAGTCCCAGAGGGCAAAGATGACTCTGAGTGGGCAAAAATCCTTTTGAATGTCTTATTTCAACCAATGTTCCACCATTCAGACTTTGGTGAGCATGTTATTCCCGATTATCTCAAAGTAAGTCTTGACCCAAATTCAAAGGATTACATCAAAGCAAAGCAGCAACTTTTTGCCTTCCAAAAGTCTACAACTTCATGTCAGATGATAGAAGATGATTCAATAGCCAGTGACACTATCAAGATTGACATCAACGAAGCCAAAGTTGGACTCAATGCTTCAGTGAATTCTGGCCTCATGAAAGAGCTGAAGGAGCTGAGTTCCTTAGGTGATCCCAAGACGCATCTGGCACCAATATTCATCCCATCTATCCATTACGGTCCAAGCAGAGATACACTTGGAAACCTATACCTTGAGGATGACCCTTGGAAGGATAAAGATGACGACGAAACAGAGGACCAAAGAACAGAACAAGTATCTGGACTTGAAGATCTCAAGGCTACTATTTTTTGTGTTGTTGAGCCAGGTGACTTGGAGGATTTCAGAGATACCTTAAAGACAAAGCCTCCAAACAGCAACATTACTTTTCGATATGTTGTATTGCCGCAAAATGGGCGTGGTATTGGGGTATCAAGATCGGTCATCAAGGTATTAGCTGAGTGCTTGGAACTGCCTTTTTATTGGACCATAGATGATGACTTAAAGTCCTTGAAAGAGTTCAATAGAAATGCACAGAGCTGGATCAGTTGTACGATTGGGAGAGCTTTACTGTATGGCCAGTGTGTACTCCAAGACTGCACAAACAAAGCTGTTAATACGTTAAAATTATCTAAAAGAATTGCGTATGTAAAAGAAGTTAATGAGTTCTTTCCAATTTGGGCAGGAAATGCTGGTGCAAAAGCTGTTCAGCTGTTGATGGATGAGGAAATTCACAAAAACGCCATCTTAAACATTTCTTGTTTGAGTGGAGAATTCAATGAGGAAATGATGCAGAAAGATTGTTATGGTGACCCAGATAAAGAAGAATTGTGGCTTGAGGCCAAAGGAAATTACATCACCAGGTTCAGGGAGATAATGCTAAAGGACAGTTTTAAACGCATTGGCAGGGTGTTAATTGGACATGAGAGTGGGCGGCGCAGTGGTTACCATGCAAGATGCCATATGCATTACAGGAAAAGCGTTCAGAATTACCAAATGGTATTACACAATACACCAGCTCAAAAAGGTTTTAACTTCGTCACAGATGATGTTCTGCTTAAAGAAGAAGAAGGAACTGTCCACCAAGAGAAACTCAAAGATGTTCGTTACATGGGACATAAATGGGAAGACAAGTCGTTCTGCAAGGCTCTGGAGGTTTATGGCATCGTTGGCTTTCAGGTAATAACTGTAGTCCAAAAGAATGAAAAGCTAAGGAATGCATTTGGACGAACTGGCAATTCTTATGCACCTGAGGAGTTGGGGAATGAATCAGATGCATCGGATGAAGATTGGAAGATTAACTTTAAACAATGGATGAAGATTGTTACTCAGAACTTTGATTGAATTAATCATATTATTAACTCTAGAACACTTTAAGCATGGATTTTACTTTTTTTTAGATTGTAACTAATGAACTGTGTTCACTAGCAATCATACTTATCTTTGGAACACTTTCAAAATGGATTTTACTTTGGATTTAGATTGTAGAAGCAATCTTGGAAAAAGTTGGAACGATTAGCAAATGGACTTTACTTTGATGGATATTGTATAGTTATGAACTGATTTTTAGCGATCAGACTATTTCTAAACACTTGGATCGGATATATCTTTGTATCAGAGTTGAATAAGGATTAGGAACTTTGATTGTTATCAAGCAATCTTTGAACTTTGCTTGGTTTGAGATTGTAATGTATCATCCTTGATTGATCATCACTTTTAACTTTGAAGCACTTTGGGATTGTAGCAACGAATTATGTTGATAGCAATGAGAATTTTAACTTTGTGAACATTTTAAAATGGATTTTACTTTGTAGATAGACCCTAAATCATGACAATCTCCGTATTTGATTGGACGTTACTTGGATAGAAATTGTACTTTATGGACTATATATGATTCGTTAAAATCACGTTTAACTTTGGAACACTTTAAAGATTGATTTCACTTTGGAAAGATCATAACAATCGCCCTATTTGATTGGACTTTTACTTGGATAGAAATTGTATTTTATGGACGGACTCGTTGAAAAGGACTGTGATTCGTTAAAATCATTAAACTAAGAAACACTTTATAGATTGATTTCACTTTGGAAATATCATAACAATTGCCCTATTTGATTGGACTTTTACTTGGATAGAAATTGTATTTTATGGACTGACTCGTTGAAAGGACTGTGATTCGTTGAAATCACGTTGAACTTTGGAACACTTTAAAAATGGATATCACTTTGGAGACATACTCTAAATCATAACAATCGCCTTATTTGATTGGACGTTACTTGGATAGAAATTGTAGAAATATCAACTATTATTTGTTGCAACTGGCTTTAAACAGACTTTGGGAACACTTTAAGAGTGGATTTTATGATTAGTTCAAGGAGCATCAGTTGTAGTGTAGTAACTGATTTGTAGCAACCATTTTTAAATATGAAACACTTTTAAAGTAGATGTTAGTTCAATGAACATGTAGTGTATTAACTGTGATTTATAGCGATCACTTTTAACTTTGAATCACTTTTAAAGTGGATTTTAGCTCAAGGAACATTGTAGTGTATTAACTGATTTATAGCAATCACTTTTAACTTTGAATCACTTTTCTAGTGGATTTTAGCTCAAGGAACATTGTAGTGTATTAATTGTGATTTATAGCAATCACTTTAACTTTGAAACACTTTTAAAGTGGATTTTAGCTCAATGAACGTTGCATGTATTGTAGTAATTGTGATTTTTAGCAATCACTTTTATCTTTGAAACACTTTTAAAGTGGATTTTAGCTCATTTTATGAACATTGTAGTCTATTAACTTTTGAAACACTTTTAAAGTAGATTTTAGCTCAAGGAACATTGTAGTGTATTAACTGTGATTTATAACAATCACTTTTATCTTTGAAACACTTTTAAAGTGGATTTTAGCTCAAGGAACATTGTAGTGTATTAACAGTAGTAGTGTTAGGGACCGAATTATCCTTTTTTTTCCGTGAGGATGAGGAGGCTAATTAGCATATCATGAGTCAACGAGGAGTTCCCAAGGAGTAAACGAGGAGCAAACGAGGAGTAAACGATGAGAAACCGATGAGCAGGGGGGAGTTTGCGGGGAGCAGGGGGGGGCAATTTGATTATTGTTTCCATTTTTTCATTATTTATTTTTTCATTATTTTTTTCACTTGATTTTTAATTGTTTTCCTTTTTCTTTTTTTTTCTCCTTTTTCATTATTTTTATTGTTTTAACTTTTTATTATTTATTTCTTCATTAATTATTTATTTAGTTTTTCTTTTCTTTTTTTTCATTTTTTTGTGTTTATTGTTTTTTATATATATCCAAACCAGGCCAAACATGTTCCGGAAGGGCCATAAGAGTGTAGTTTCGGCTCGGCTTGACGCGGCTCGACGCGGCTCGACGCAGCTTGAAGCCTGTAGGCTCGGCTATTGTTCTAGGCTCGGCTATTGTTCTAGGCTCGGCTATTGTTCTAGGCTCGGCTCAGAGCCTGTTGGTATTAATTTTATCCCTACAATCTACTACTAGAATCCACTAATAGGATAGGCTATTGATAGAATAGGCTATTGATAGGATAGGCTATTGATGTAGCCTACAACTGTAGCCTACACTAGCTTAGCCATAGTTGTAGGCCTAGCCCAGCCTAGAACAATAGCCTAGGCTAGCCTAAAACAATAGGCTAGGCTAGTCTATTGTTCTAGGCTAGGCTATTGTTCTAGGCTAGGCTATTGTTCTAGGCTAGGCTATTGTTCTAGGCTAGGCTATTGTACTAGGCTAGGCTATTGTGCTAGGCTAGGCTATTGTGCTAGGCTAGGCTATTGTTCTAGGCTAGGCTATTGTTCTAGGCTAGGCTATTGTTCTAGGCTAGACTATTGTTCTAGGCTAAGCTAAGCTAGTGTAGGCTACAGTTGTAGGCTACATCAATAGACTATCCTATCAATAGCCTATCCTATTAATGGATTCTAGTAGTAGATTGTAGAGATAAAATTAATATCAACAGGCTCTGAGCCGAGCCTACAGGCTTTGAGCCGAGCCGAATAGGAGAAACCACACTCTTATGGCCCTTCCGGCATTTACTACATGTTTGGCCTGGTTTGGATATATATAAAAAACAATAAACACAAAAAAATGAAAAAACAAAAAGAAAACCTAAATAAATAATTAATGAAGAAATAAATAATAAAAAGTTAAAACAATAAAAATAATGAAAAAGGAAGAAAAAAGAAAAAAAATGAAAAATCAAGTGAAAAAAATAATGAAAAAATGGAAACAATAATCAATTAATTGCCCCCCTGCTCCCCGCAAACTCCCCCCTGCTCATCGGTTTCTCATCGTTTACTCATCGTTTACTCATCGTTTGCTCCTCGTTTACTCCTCGGGAACTCCTCGTTGACTCATGATATGCTAATTAGCCTCCTCATCCTCCTCACGGAAAAAAAAGGATAATTCGGTCCCTAACACTACTATTAACTGTGATTTATAGCAATGACTTTTAACTTTGAAACACTTTTAAAGTGGATTTTAGCTCAATGAACGTTGCATGTATTGTAGTAATTGTGATTTTTAGCAATCACTTTTATCTTTGAAACACTTTTAAAGTGGATTTTAGCTCAATGAACATTGGGAGATAATAAAAAATATTAAATGATATAATACACAAAATGGAATGACCGGAGCATGCGAAAGTGAGAGGGTACAACATAAATTCAAAAAGAGGGGGGTGGGAGAGTAACAAAAAAAAAAATAATTAAAACAATTAAAGGTCAATACAATAAGACATACTGAAAACAGGTATTCCTACCAACGCATCAATAAAGGGAAGGTGGTTAGCGTTGTAAGAGTTGTAGAGTGCATGTGGTGGCATGTGAATATATATGGCGTTTCAAAATGAGGTGGAATTTGCACAATATAGCATGTGGAATGTACAGGAGATGTATAAATGCAATGGATATGAGCCGACTGTACGTGTGGAGTATAATAATGGTTGCAATAGTGATAAATAAATAAAAATAAGAAAGCGCAAAAGGAACTCTAGTTCGTATGGCAATACGTGACGGCTTCGTGGTAAGGAGGGGACGCAATCACAGGATCGGAAGGGAAGGAAACTGAGGGGAAGATAAGTGAATAGTCTACCATCAAAAGTTAATCATCAGTGTCTGACACAAATGGTAGAGGTTAGGACCTACATGTTTCACAACTTACGGCCGTAAGCTCACCCCTACGTGTACTAGCGAGGAGGTCACGTATATGGATAAAAAATGGGTGTATTAAGGGGCCGCTCATTATTTATCGGGGGGTGGGAGGGGGATAGTAAATGGGGGGACTTGAAATTTTAATGAGCCTGGAAAGGGGGTCTTCAAATAACTGGGGGGACTTGCAATTAAAAAATGTATGAAAGAAATAAAAAGAAGGAAAATGGGATATAATTGACAGTAACAAACATTTTACTTAGTAGTAGTTTTATGGAGTATTATGATTAAGTCAAATTATGATCAAACAGTACTTAAGACAACAGTATTTAACTTTCCAACTGTAATATTTCAACTTTATTCTCGACAAAAACAATAAAGGAGATCATTTGTATCATGATTAAATACAATGTGGAAGTAAGTCCCAGTTTGTACTTGATTTCTTTAAAGTTCAGAATTAGAAATATAATTTTTCAGTTTGGAACGACGGAAAACTATTTGATCTAATCAAAGAAAAATAGACAAACAAGAAAAGAATGAAAAAAGCTACTGTATAGCTATAATTGTGATGAATTGGCAGTAAATGGACAGTTAAACAAACTGACAGTGCATGAATTAGACAAATAATTCGACCACTGAACATAATCATCCTAAATCTGGATAAAATAAAGCGTGTTACTTGTCACATCTGCCGATCACAAACACAGAATGTGCAATCATTGGTTTCAGCAAAGAACATATCCGTTAGAGAAACAGAAAGTGATATTTCAACAAGTCATACAAGCAGTGATAGTGACTTAACAACAACACGAAATGCAAGAATACAGTATGTTGCCCAGTTTCGTGACACTTCAGTTTGTAGATACTATGTCTTCTCTACAGAGAAAAAAACAACTTTTGTCATTCAAAGTCAAATTTATCTGGTAAAATAATGATGTAGATATTTTCTTCGGATCTTTTAATTTGATAAAATAAAAGGAATATTTCGACGGCAACTTGGGTGCCCAGTTTCGTAACAGCTGGCCCAGTTTCGTGACACGTTGTAAAAATGCATTGTTTTAAAAGTTATTCACAACAAAATTTGATAAAACAAATCAAAAACATATTTTCTTACATTTACCTATATTTTGCGCTAACAAAATATTGTTGTTTCTATATCAAAATATACATGCACCGTAACACCTCGTGTAAAGATTGACCATCCTGTGAATTTCTAATAGAGATTTTTGTTTTAGCGGCATTGGCACAAACTATTCCTACTTTAGATAAATTGATTTTCTCTTAGACAAGAACGTGAATTCTATTAAAGTCTAAATTGAATAGAAGTCGGATGTTTCGCTTTTTGCTGGTGATCATGAGTGTATTCATCAAAATTTGTAAAAAATATTTTTCCATTGTTTCATTTATTTATCGCATCAGTGAATAGTTTATCAATCATAAAAATATTTTGAAACAATTACATTCCAGCAAACTGAAAGAATAATTAAGCTACATATAATCATTTTTGTTTTTCATTTTTGTTTTTTCATTGTCTAATTTTTTACATTTATTTTTGGAAGAAATATTATAGATCGATTGACAATGACCAAACCCTCTGTTGTTTTGCTTTTTTTCACTTATTTATATTCTAAAAAGACAGATTGAAGAAGTGTTGCTGAAAGTATGTAAATTGCAAGACGAAAGATAGAAAAAAAATCAGATCCTATCTGACTCGTGAATGGCCAATGCCGATTTGTTGATTGAATAAGTATGCATTAAAACTCTAGATGAAAAATGGTTAAGATGCATGATATTTCGACTACGTAGAAATATCTAGGTTTATGTTCACATATGGTATGGTCAAATGAGTGGGAATTGATATATAAATGACTATTCAAACTTATAAAACTCATTAATAAGTCATGATAAAAGAAATCACAACCACACCACACCACAACACAACACATCACACTGTCTGTGACGAAGGTTGTAAGTTTTTTCGACCAGATTTACTCTTATCTTGACAATTTTAATAAATATGAAAGAACTAGCGTTGGACTTTCATAAGTACTATACAATATTCGCGTCCGCTCATATTGTATAAAGTACTAAAAAAGTAATGAGCTCATGACGACGTTTCGGACGTGAATATTAATGTCGTATAAAATCCGCATTTCTTATCATCATCATTATGTGTGGAGCTAGCAAAAGATGTGAAAAATTGACACATTTCAAATGTAACGCATCATGTAGAATTGTTTTTAACTAAGATAGTACAAGCGTTGTGATTGAAATGGCTGTTCACAAGTTTCGACTGTATAGTGATTGTTCATTTCTGTCTGCAAAACTGCAACCGGGATTGCAGATCACATGCAAATTATTTGT
>JAUPMH010021118.1:6376-19658 GCA_032270665.1 Metridium farcimen
TGTTTTTTTTTTTTTTGGGTAGCTTTTTTAATTAAAATTACCCCCCCCCCCCCCCCAAAAAAAAATAAAATAAACATAATTTAAAATGCAAACTTGAAACGAAGCTTTGACTAGACTGTCGTCTAGCAGCGTAATACCTAACATTTGACCTAAATTGAAAATCAAAGTTAGAATACGATCTAGAGACTGAAAAGAAACAAAAATACAAGCGTTTAAGTTCATACAATACTAAAAGTTTACACGAAAACGTTTCTGTCGGACAGGGATAACAAAATGAAAATCAAATAAAAACATCACTGAACATCATCTTATGGAGTCGAAATATTGTGAGTTTAGACCAGCTTTGAGCAGTGAACAGTGCAAGTCCTTGTCACAATTCAATAAGTGGCCTGAGGACAGCCGAATTAAAGCACCCTTCGGTCTGGTTAGAAAATATTGACACACGTCAATAACATAGGGATTGATCGCGAAAAAGCTAGCTACAAGGGCAATTGGTAATCTTTCCTTCTAAGCCTGATTAAAATATGCCTGAGAAGTTAAAACTATTTTGCCTTTGATTACACTCCACTGTATCGCTCCTTATATAGATGAGCAACGTGTCTTTAAAAGCATGATTGGAGCAAACGACTTTCGCTAGCGAAATGAACTATTATTGTTCAACTGAATTTTATTTTATTTTATTTACTATTTTGCTGCTGTATTTTCAAGAAATGTAAACGTTTATATAACTAAATCTACAAGATTATTAAGTCGCCGATATGTTTTTTTAGATTTGCATTGTCATGTTATTATTCATAAAGTTACTATTTTGCGGAAGGTACAATTTCCTCCGAACGCCCTAATATGGAGTTTAAGAAGAGCAGAGCTCACCCACTACGAAACATCGAATGAATTTTGTACAGCTACAAGGCAATTATTTATCAATTTTACTCAAAATTGTTATAATATTTGCATACATCGAGTACTATAGTGTTTTGTGCGGGTACGTACCGTTTGGTTCTTGGAAAAGGCCCAACCGCTGTTCTATTCCCATTACTCTAACCATCTCAAGACGTGAGTTGGATTTGTCGGTTCAAGAGTCAAAGCATATTTTCAAGATTCTATTCTAGCATAGAGTGTGAACTCTATTGTATGTTCAATTCTGTTGTAAGCACTTCACTACACCACGTTTGCGATTTTCGGACAAAGGCAGATATCTTTAGAATGATGAAGTGACTGTCAGATACAAGGGGCTTTACACGTTTGACCGTCCAATCATGTACGAACGTGGAAGGAAAATGCCCTTACAGTTTTCTAATGGTTTTCAACTCATCAATATGAAAACATTTTGTTTGCTTAAAAATTGGTGTATGTTTCTTTCAAGTCACGACATGAAATATTTCAAGTTTTTCTGGTTTTAAAATTTAAACAATGATGTCATCAATTATACGAAAAGATACTTGCTGGTTGGGATAAAACACAGTCAACACTCACTGGATCTGTGTTTGGGTTTTAATCACTGTTAAAAATAAGAAGAAATCCTCTATTCTAACACGCTTTGATCAAAATAATTTTTAACCCCAAGGACCCAAATCTAATGTTTTACACTGAAAGAAAATAGGTGATTTTTCTTCGAGAATTGACGATAAAAAGATAATAATGAGAATACGACATTTCCTTTTTCTTAGAAATGCCATTGCTATTGTTCAATTCGTAAAAAGCACACGTATTTAGGAGATAAAACTAAAAATACGGCCAAAAGACTAAGGTTCTATTATCTGGTTTCTGACGAGCCGGTAAATTCGATCGCGTTAATCTGAATTTTGTCTTCCGGATTCTATACAGTTGACACGAAACGGGTGATTTATAGTTCTGCAATGAACCCTACCCTCAATAATCTCACTTTTAATGAATCATCTCTTCTCACTTGCTCATAAGAAAAAATGAGAATAAAAATTAAAACTAACATTTCGCAAAATTTGTTTTAAAAAAAATCACAAGTTGAAGGAATATATCGAAGGCCTCCTCTCGTTTTTGGCTAAAAAATTACAATAACATATATAAACTGATTCAGCCAGTATAAAATAAATATATTTTCCATATTTGCATTAATAGATGATATAGGTACACCGGTTTTTTTTGTAGTTTTCTCCCATATATAGAAAAAAAGTACTGTTACTTTCTTTTCGTGTAACGCGGAATTGACAGAAAATATTGTAAACAAATTCTAGTTTGTATTTAAACTTCAAGAAATTGAGCAAATAACGAGTTAGATGCAATAAATTGAATGTATATACAGTAACGCGCTTTTAAATAAATGGAAAGAGTAAACAACTTAGTCAACGCAGAAAGGAATATCATAATTGTGCATTAACGACTTGAGCATTTTTCATTGAGACTACTATGTAGCTCAGACTTAAAACTTGTAATTGACAATGTTAAATCGACAGAAAAATCGACCTGAAATTAGACACCTATTTTGGATTATTGAAAAAACAACATCAAAAGAGGCGAAAAAGGCTTTTACCCGAAGTGAAGAAAAGTCTTAGTTGAAACTGAGACGATTTGAATTTAAGATTAGCAAAGTCTGGAAAAATTTGTTTGGTATTTCTCATGCAAAGGGGCGATCTTCATTTCTCGACCGCATGGAAAAAAAACCCGACGTAGACGAAGACAACAGCGTGTGTTTTCTGTATAGTTCACCTTCTGGGGGCCAATATTGGAAGAAAACTTAAAAACTACTTTCATAAAGTACAGCACTAAAGAAACTTAAGCGCTAACTCAACTGCCAACACTTTTCTAGAGAGAGGAATATAAATCGCCTAAGAACTACGAGTACTTCTATGCTTCCTAAAATCGATTATAACTACTGTATTGGTGGAGATATTGATCTGAAAGAGACGTTGGCTTGCGGTTCGGTCGCGATGTTCCCCATAGTGGGCGTCTAAAAGTTGTGATACAATAGCAAACAAATCAGTCATACATCGATGATTTCTTCCGAATGGAAGTCCAAGATCAGTCCCGATGATAAAAGAAATCGAAAACAAGATTCAACACCAGATATTGATAGTGGAAATTCTTCCACCTGAGAAGGTAAAGTCGGTAGGTTGATCAAAGGGCAATATCATACCCGACAAAACAACGCCTAAAAGAATGCACTTTGCTGAAATCAATTACATTGTTTGTACGAGGAGAATTAGATTTTGACAGTTATATGCATGTAAGCATTTTCTTAGCAACTATATATTGTTCAACTTAACATCCAAATATTGCGGACTTTGGACAATTCAACTGGGATTATCTAATAAGTTTGCATAGTAATCAATGATACTTGTACAATTCTGACAAATTTAACTTAAAGTGGAAAGGATTTGGGGTTTCACAAACACGAAGGCACACGGAGTTACGCCAAGCTCTTGAACGAATAGAAAGAGGACAATTTTGAAAAACCATGGAATATGAATACATGCTTAAAGGATCTATTCGTTTTCATCTTAGAAGAAGACAAAGACGATCTGCCTTCACATCCCTCCACCCTTAACGTCTTTTGAAACGTGAAACTGGTTTCCTTAAGGATTCAAGAGCTGAAATTCAAGTTCTTTTGCGACGATGTAAGAAAGAACACCTAAGATACATTTGTTGTTATTGAAAGGCTATCAAAACCGAGGCAAGAGGTTTAGGAAATTCGTGGCCTGCCTGCACTTAACGAATCACCGGTTCCATCAAGCAAGACAATGATAATAGGAAGAAAAAAACAACATAGAGGTTACTTCTTGATCTCATCGAAACAACGTTAACCACAATATTAAAAACCCATATATTACCTTCTTTACTTTCGTGCCGAGTAAGTGTAGATTCCCTCATTTTGTCAAAGGCTTGAGTGGTGTTTCTCTAAAGTAGCTAATGCAGGAGCCAGTTTGTTCGCATTAGAGAGTCGAACGGTAGCTAGATGTTAATGGTTTGTGGAACTGTGTCATAAGAAGTGTAAGGGGCGGGGAAATTGAGTCAATTTCCAATCCGAGCCTCCGGGATTGGTAATTGTCTTGGCACCAATTCTCCTTATCTTGCCTTCGTAACGGAAGATCAATTACAATTGGTGTGACTTGGGCAATCTTCAATTTTTGTGTTTCGACATATAATGGTACAGTGTTATGCAAAAATCAGGAAAGGAGTTGCGTCAGTTGACATTAATGCGTTGACGTTTGGAACCGTCTGTTTTTCTTGGAGGGCGATTATTTTGATGATTATCCTTGGTTAATTCAAATTCCGGCTTTAGTGGTGAAATTTTATTCAGGATTAAGAAAAACATTCACAAATATTCACAACATCACGGAATTTCACGATAACCTTCACTAAAACATTCAAAAAAATGCTTATATAAAAAAACTAGCTACAACCCACGTTTTCGCTCAACCACGGTAACGAATATTCAATAAACTTTACGAGTTTAAATATGGTAAATTTAAGCGATTTTCTTTGTTTAAAGGATTAAGAAAATACATCACGCACCACGAGGAAAAAGACATCATTTTTGACCAAATTCCTATAGAAAGAAAAGCGTCACATCGCTATAATTAAAAGATAAGGGCGAGATTAAAGGTTTTTTGTGTACATTCCTTCTTACGAAAGCAATCCAACTGCTTTGAATATTAAACTGTCTCTTCGTTAAATATCGATATTGGCGACGAATAGACTTTACGAGACCCGACAGTAAGTGTTGAGGAGATATATTGATAGTCTTAAAGGGTTGAAGCCCAGCAATGGGTTGGGTTTTTTCCTGTCCACCCACCTCTTTTGTAACAATGATTGACAGCGGAAAGTAGAACACAAAACGACCTCGAGAATAAAATACTGAAGTATAATTCCAAAATACTACGATAGAATGTGGTTTTCATATAAGAAATTTCCCGCGCTTTGGAGTTTTGCCGCGTAAAACGTGAGCTTCGCGCGCGCGCGCCAAAATAAACAAATGTACATAATAAACCAAGACCTAAAACAAAACAATCTATAAAATGTTGTACACGATTTTGAGAATAAGATCTCCATTAAGAACGATTATACGCCCTTTCATGGCTCTGGTTTTTTTTTTGCTTGAATAACAAAACAGTAATAAAAAGAAAGATTTTTTGCCTTCTCACGGCGGTTGTCATGTTAATTTAAGTGTACAAATCGTTATATCTTATCTTGAACGTTACTATACTGACATCGAATATAGATCACGACGCGACAGATTGTAAACAATTCGAAGACAAGGCTCGTTTTCTAACATGTATATGGCAATTTCTTGTCAGTATGCCCAGCCACTTTGCTAATAATGGCTATGTATTACCAACAATTATCAAATGTTTCCTTAAAACTAGTATAGCCTTTTTTTCAATTAACTAAGATAGATTTGATATTCTATTTGAATCAAGAGATATTATGGATTATTTACTTATTTTCACTCGAAATAT
Source organism: Metridium farcimen (assembly GCA_032270665.1). NCBI lineage: Eukaryota > Metazoa > Cnidaria > Anthozoa > Actiniaria > Metridiidae > Metridium > Metridium farcimen. The sequence goes on from JAUPMH010021118.1 coordinate 11,809, forward strand.
ATAGTGCGTGCACACTCTGTAGTCTAACATTAATCGCTACTATCACGAGAAATTATCAAAGGTTTCCTTCAACACTTTGCCATATGGATACTTATTTTATTGAGCTCAACTATAGATAGGATTGGTATTATATTTGTATCAAGCAAAATTATGGAACTTTTCCCCCGAAATAGCATGCACACTTCGTAGCAACACGACATGTGACTGAACTCTCAGATCCTCTGCTAATAATTGCTACTGGCTATCACGAGGATCCATCACGAGAAAGCTTGCATCACGAATCGTTTGAATTAGAACTAGGGTACACTTAGTAAAATCGTCTTACACACGGCACGATAGTCATAGCAATTTTCTTTATAACAATCCGTCTAATCGTTTTATTGTCGTCGGAGTACAAGAGCACTAGTTTCGCTTACAAGCCCCCGAAGTGGAAATCACCGATTTTGATGCCATTTCCACGACAAATATTACCAATCGACACACTAAGTAAATACAGACAAGGAAATGAGGGAAATAATACAATGTCTCTTACTGTTTTACCTAACGACAAAATTGACCAGCGTTCCACCTGAGATTTTAAGATTGAAAGTAAGCAGTTTAATACAAATGAGATAGAGAGAGAGAGTTTAGAAGACGAGAAAAAGACACATTTCACTGTAAAAACAACTCAAATATCCAGAAAATCATCGCGTTCAGAATGACACTTTAGAGTGAGTAAACCCAACTCATCATAAAGAATAAACATAAGTGTAGATGTACCATTGAGTAAAATATACTCAATATATATCGAGTAAAGCCTGACTTTTACTAAAGAACACCGTCGTATCAGCGCATTTCTAAAAATCCCGTTTTTGCAGTGTTTGTAGGAAAAATGGATGTAAATAAGTTGGAGATTATAAAACGCATGCACATGATGGTCAACAGTAGAATTGATGAAAAAATAAGGTGAAACTCAACAATTTCTTAAGTAATTTAAAACGATAATTGATGAACATTTACTTAGGATACAAGAGAATGCAAGACTGAATGTACAAATATAAACCTTCCAGAACTGAAGAGAAAGCAGCATGAGATTCAATCATTACAGAGAAATGATTTATATTTTTCCGAAATTCTAACACAGTCAATTTATAAACTTTAAAAGATTTCATGGAAAGATTGAAAAAAGTGCCAATAAATAAGATGAAAAGTTAAGGTGTAAATACAAAAATATAGTGTTTGTTGTAATATAAAGTTTTGGTATATTTTCATCATGTTTAGAAAAAGGAAAAGTAATACTTATGCAGAATAATGGTTGCAAAAGAAAATCGAGTGAAAATTAAAAATAAAGAAATATTTGACAAAACATATTTATAATGCTCGTTAGTTCAAGAGAAAAAAGATACGCAAATTGTCAAACATTAAAATAAATGAGCAAAAAAACTAAACTAAAAATTAAAGAAGCAAGGGAATAAATAATAAAGCACAATAAAAGTACAAAAGTACAAGGATTGAATAATCTAAACGTTTACAAACATAAGGCGTAAAGTCGTGACTCGTGGAAGTGCAAGGGAAAAGTCAGCATGTTCAAGTGATAATCTCCTGCTGAATTTCGTCAGAAAACAATAGTTTAGCCACGTTGTAAATAACACGAGCTTAAATGAATTCTCTTGGTTTTCGCTCTTGATTTACACTCCATATTTTGACACTTTTCGGAAATATTTTGAAAACACATTTAGCACTTTAGTATAAGTCATGCAAAACACGAATGGGTTTAATAATTATAGCAAAATTACTATTAGTCATTTAGGCCTAGAAAATACGAAAAAAGCCGGCAAACTGAAGGTGGGAAAGTAAAAAGCAAACGTTCATCACGAATAGATGATTTGGAGCTCACTTATCTGAGTGCTATACTTAGGAGTATCACGCCACAAAAGGAAAAAACTACAGCACTTGTTTTTGAACTCCCTGCCAACACAGGCTACTTTTCCACCGTTTACTGGCTAGAAAAAAAGACGTCTTTCCTCTAGCCTTTATACGGTGGAAAACGTAGCCTCTAGTAGATGGGAATTTTTGAATGAATATTACACTGAAACCATGTCAAAAAGATCAAGTTTGACTACAAGTGATATATAATTTCTTCAAGAAAATAATTTCCCCCTGAAGTTATAAAGATCTACAAGAAAGAAGAAAATTATGATGATGATGAAGTTGATGATGAAGATGAAGACGAAGAAGACGACAATAAAATAAATTCAGATTGGGCTTTCAGATTCACTAATAAAATGAGAAAATTCTTATCGAAAAGCTATTGATGTTCAACTTTTCCAAGACATTGAAATAAAAAAATAATAACTCAAAAGAAACACATCCAGATTCGATGTGAATCACTATACGTGAAATAGATGATGATTTCAGAAGAAGAGTTATCAGTTTTAGTTCAAAATTATAATTAAACAAAGATTAACACAATGATTATTTGTTGTTGACTTTAGGTGCTTATCGAGGTTTGACTATATTTAGTAAATTTAAAGTGAACTCATTAAGTAACTGTGAATCCATGCACTAAAGCCTTTTGCTTGAAATGAGCAAATCTATAGAACTATCACAGCGTGAATATACTTTAGTTGGTTGTATATAGCTTTCAAGCACGAAACACACAATAGAAAACCAATGGGCACAATAATAATTACTTGTAAACAGAGGAAAGTCTCGCGATTCAACTTCTTTTTCGAAAGTTGTAGCAATTTTGGTGTTAGTTCTTCGGCAAAGGAAACATCACCTTTGAAACAAAACAAGACTTAAGTGTTTTAATACCAAACGTGAGTATTACGAAGACAATGAGGACATTCCTTGGAGAAATTTGATTAATGTTCCTAGTGATTCTAATTTGTGTTCGTGTATAAGAAAATTCAGTGATTATTACTCATAGAGTCACTTTAGCTGTGTGTCTGTACTGCATCCGCCCAATCATCCTTCCACTTAATCTCAAACCATTTTTATTCTATTCGGGATCTAGTCAAAACACACCAAAACGTCCATTTTGGGCCTCAAACGTTTGTCGCTCATTTTGGTGCCATTTATAAAGCAATGGAAAATTTGAACTTATAGAGACGTAGTTTTTGGTAGTTTGAAAAAAATAATCAAATAGTAACAGATGTAGCACATTTTTGCTGAGCATCTGGTTGAATGGCGAAAGAAAATACCATTTCTAAACATCATGAATATATGCTCTTAAGAGAAGCGGAAAAACATATCAAGGCATTTTCAAATGAAACAAAAAGATGCTAGGGTTGTTTTTGGAATAAAAGCCTTTAAGTGGCATAAAGTGCATTTTACAGAAACAGCATTAAAAATGGACAACTCTTTGTAGGGAGAGTACATTAAAAGTTTCACCAAACGTGTAACTATGTTATTAACAATTATACAAGAAAGTAATGCTCTTTTGTTTTCGAGTCCATAGACAATCGATTCTGTCCATTTTGAATGGAAATATTCCTTTTTAAGTCCTTTTAAATAAGATTGAGAACATTTTGATCCCTTGAAATTGAATTATTGCGTATTAGGCAGCTTTAGGAAAGCGAGATTTGAATTAATTATTTAGACGATTTAAATTGGAGTTAAAAGCTAACTGAGACAAAGTGCCACTAAAAGTATCCACAATGAAATGAATTCATTCGTTGTTCATTGTAGTTTTTAGAAGAAATACACAATGAAAATAGAAGGGAATCAAAAACACTAATCCCAAAAATTAATCTAAATTTAGCTTCTAATATTACCATTACTATAAGTATTGCTATTACTATACTTATTACTATTACTGTAAATATCACTATTATTATTTCTATTTCTATTACTATAAATATTAATATTATTAAAAATATTACCATTATTAAAAATATTACTATAAACATTGATATTATTACTTGTACTGCGCTATTTCTATTACTGTTCATTTTACTGTTTCTATTACTATTGCTATAAATATTACTATTAATATAAATATAAATAATACTTTATATACTATTATTATTACTACTTCTATTACTATTTCTATTACTTTTTCTATTACTCTAATTGACAATTTGTGATTGCACTTTTTGAATCGGTATCAATTTAACAATACAAGACTTCATTAGTTTTGCCAGAAAGTAAAATTCCCCAACGTGGGAGAGAGTTCAAAAGAGAGTGGGCATAGGAAAGAAAGACACAAGTTAGGCAGGTGAGCAAAAGAATGGTAAAAAGAAAGAAGTGGAGAAGAAAGAAATGAATGAATAAAAGAATAGAAAAAGGAAAGGCTATTGGTGAAATATATGTAGTGAAAGAATGAAAGAAAGAGAAAAGAAAACAGAAAAAGAGAGAGAGAGAAAGAATAAATGAGAGGAAGAAATAAAAACAAGAGGAAGAAAGAGAGCAATGAAGGTAGAAATAAAGAAAAAACTAAAGGCAGAAAGGAAGGGAAAAATAATATGAAAGAAAAAGGGCAAAAATGTAAGAGAAACAGGGAAATGAAAAAAAGAAAGAAAAAATCAAGAGAGAACTAGCAAGCGAAAGTTTGGACAAAATGTAAAACGCAGAAAAATATTAGAAAGTAATAAACAAAAGAAAGACAAAATGAAAAAAAATTATTTATAAGAAAACTAAATAAAAACTAAATGATAAAGAATGATGAACAATCAATAGAATGAAAGATAAAGCAATGAAAGAAAATGTATCCAAAAATCAGCGAAAAAAAACCATGCATAAGCAAAAAGCAAATGTTCTAAAAAGTAAAATAACAAAAAGACGCCAAAAAGGAGTAGTTGTCTTAACATCAAATGCAAATAAATACGTCGATCAAACGGAATCACGAAAGGTCCATTGCCCGTTTGATTGTCCGATCAAACATATCAATATCTCGACATTTCTGTCTTCTGGTAGAACAATCTATTAACCAAGCGCACACTTTCTCGAACAAATAAACATTAGTTTGTTTACAGTTATCGTTTTCATCTTGGTTTATGCATGACAACATAAACTAGCCAGCGTGATGAGCTGCTTCAACTGGCATTAGCCATCAAGTCTTGATTAGCAATATTTCACGAGAGATCTACGTTGCCATAGTAGTAGACGAATAAGTAAACACCGTTAATTTCTAAAATATCCGTTTCAAGATATTGTGTATATGTTTTTGGAAGGAGGGAAAGTACAATACCAACACGTGGAAATTGGTTGAGAAAGGAAATGAAAGGAAATGAAAGGAAATGAAAGGAAGGAAATAAATAAATATATAGGGAAATGAAATGAAATAGGAAGAGGGAGGGAGGGAAAGGAAAGAACGAGGAAACGAAGAAAATAAAGAAAAACCAATGGAAAAGAAATAAATTAACAAAGAAAGGTAAAGCAATCATGATGGACGTTAAGTTGGGTTACAAGACATTGAAAGACTAATTAAGTGTAAATAAAAACTTTCAGTTCTGAAGAGAAAAGTAAAGGAGAAAACAAGAATTCAATTGAACATAACCGAAAAAGAGGGAAGGAAAAAAGGAATGGAAAATTAGATTAACTAGTTAGAAAAAAGGAAAGCAATTATTAAATAAGAAAATAGTAAAAAGGAAATGAAAGGTTACGTTAATGTGGTAATACACGAGTAAGGAATAAGTAAAGGAAAACAAGGGAAAATGAATAAAAGGAAGGAAGGGAAACCATTAAGAAAACATTAGACATTAGAAAACATTAAGAAAGATTAGATAATACAAAGGTTGTGTAAGGAAAAGAGGAAAAAAACCCGAAGAAAAGCGAAGGAATACAAGTACTATTAATAACGAACAAGAGGAAGAAGAAAAGAAAATTGTAAGACACGTTCAAACATTGGAATGAATAATAACAGAGAATAAGAAAAATAAGCATCGATAAGAAAAACCAGCACGTGTAGATATTAGATAAAAGGAAAGAAAGGATTAGACGAAAATAAAGAAAAGAGAAGGAAACAGTTAAGACAGTAAAGCAAAATTTGGAGAAATAAGAGTGGAAAAAAAATCAAAGCAAATGAAAAAGAGAAGGAAGGTAAGGAAAGTGAAGGAAAAAGTGTGAAGGAGAAGAAAGGAAATGGAAGAAGAGAAGAGGAATGAAAAGGGAAGGATAGTATAAGAAAGTGAAGGAAAGGAAAGGAAAAGGGAAGAAAAGGAAAAGGAAAGCGAAGGAAAAGGAGGGAAGGAGAAGGAAGGAAAGAGAAGGAAGAGGAAAGAAAAGGAAAAGGAAAATGAAAGAACTGACGAAACGAGAAAAAAGCAAGTAAAGGAACAAGATGGGTGAAGAAAGGGAAAGACAAGGAAGGAAGTCAACGGAGAAGAAAAGAAAAGAATCACAGAAATAAAAACACGTGGAAGCATTAATTAGAATTATAAATAAAGACTTAAAATAAAATTAATAAAAAGGTGAAAAAAAAAACAGTATTAAGAAATTCAGAAACAATGGATTGGATTATGAGCTAGATTGGAAAGAATGGTAAAAAGACACGCGTCTTATAAAAATGCGTGAGATGGAAATTATCTGTATTTGCGCACATAATTGCATTAAATTTAGGAGAAATTATGACCATTTCTTACTGACATATTTCAACAGCTCTACTTGCACATTTAGTAGCAGAATGGCACTTTTGAAGCTTACTTGTGGTATTTACTAAAACTGTTATTATCTGACTTTGATGTCTGTACCATAATTATGATTACATTTAACTCTATTTGCGCATGCGTCAAAGTAGTTAAATACACACAAAAACAGCTTGTAGAGATAAATTATAAATTAGTTGAAATTTATTTCAGTTCAACAAACAGAAGGAGGGACGTACGGACGTACGGACTGATATGTAGGCAGGCAGGTGGGAGATAGTTAGATAGTTAGATAGCTAAATAAACGCAGTAATAAAAATACATTTTCTACAGCCCGAAAGTTGCCTTAATTACTTAATATTTAATTTGTCTAACTTTTCTTATAAAAAGCATGATTTTAAATTACATAATGTAAAAAAAAAAGTTTTCGCTAAGTAACGTTTAAACATTTCTCGCGTCGCACCAATATCTAATTCATAAACATAGAATATATGCTTTATACCTCAGCTGTATTGATATCAGGAGGGGTCAGGAATATTGCCCGGGGGGGATTCTTCCATATATTTGCTATACGGGTATGTGCCACGTGAAAGGGTATGGTTTTTGGCCTTGCTGTCTTAAACAGAGTATGCATTTTACCCGAATTTATCTTAAAAACAGGATCTAGAATTTCTAAAAAAATCGTAGATTTCATGTTTTTGTGCGTCATAGGATCTTTTTTTTAAAGACATTTTTGTAACAAAGCGGCTCATTATGCGGAAAAACCACTAAAATAGGGTTCATTGTTCGATATCTCTCGAATAGGTATGCATTTTTACTCTCGAGTGTTTTAAATAAGGTCAGGTTTTTAGACATCTGACGGCACATCGCTATCCCCCTCCTCCCCCCTGGGAATATTGACCGTGAAAAACCTCCCCCCTTGTAATATTGGCTGTGAGCGGCTCGTGTGATGAAATATCAAAGATATAAATATCCCAGTGAAGCCATAAACATTACGTGGGGAAGACATGTGCTTAAGACTCGCCGCATTCCCAGGGAAACTGTAACTCGATACATGTTTTTTTAGCTAAATACATTAAGTAGAATACACTAGGTTTAAAGTGGGGAGTATCGATTGATTCTTAAGGGCGCTGATGATTGTACACTTTGGTGATATAGATTTCTATCTCTTGGATGAAATAAGATGAATTGAAATTATGAAATCATTATTTATTCGATATTTATTTAAACTGGATGAATGAAAAATGATTGTACACTTTGGTGCTATAGATTTCTATCTCT
>JAUPMH010021230.1:0-10717 GCA_032270665.1 Metridium farcimen
TCTACAATTCTTTCAAGCCAAATAATCGAGGAATGATCCATATTTTGATGAAATGTTGAAACTTTTACCGCTTCTTGTTTGAAAATCTTTTTAAAATGTTTACGTGGGGTTTCCGCCAATCAGAATTGAATTAGTTACCAGTGCCTGAATCCTTTATTTCGAACGCGGGAGCCCGGGCTACTGCAATATGAATTTCGCTCGAGAGAACAAATAAATCGCAAATCGCATAAACGTTATAACTAGAAGCGATTTATTTATGACTAGAAATTTAAAATGTTATAAAAGCATTTTACATAGATCGTTTATTATTTTATTCTCTGTTTTCACGTGACGTCATCAAAACGATAAAATCAAAACGATAAATCGCAAAGAGCTGGTTCTCTAGTATTTTGTATAAGTCCTTCAAAGATATTATTCCTGACAATTTGGTTTATTCCTGTTGTTCGTTAATATCGAGATATTGGAAGCGAAATTACTGTCACGCAATATTGTCACACGCTTGCTAGCTAGCCGTGAAAATGTATAAATTAGCCACAAATTGTATCTTTTTTGGCTGGTACATGAACCAAATTGTTTTTTGAATGAACATTTTTATCTCTAAAAGTTGGTTGAATCTTTCCACACTTCATCAAAGAAGAGAGAACCATTGTAAATTATTTTACTTGAATGTACACCACCAAACAGGATGGGGAAGAGGGGGTACCGATATCACGAATCACGCGCCGTTTTTCATGATTTCACGGATCACAGAGTTACGTAAAGCTACTAGGCAACGCTTTGCGCTTGTTAGACAGATAATCAATAATAACTGGATCTAACAGATACACAAAGAAAAACACTGCGAGCAATAAACTTCTCATTTTACACAACCATTTATATGAAAAGCTGTCACGTTTTCACGGATTACCGATTCTGTAATCACGAGTCACGACAAGAAATATGTATCTCACGGGTCACGGGCGAAGATAATTTCACGGATCACGGCTTAAATTTTTTGCTTTTAGTCACGAATCACAGGCAAAATTTAGGGTGAATCACGGATCACGGATAACCTCTTCCCCATCCTGGTTATAGTAAAACAAATTATAAAACAACTTCTACCTGAACCAAGATCTCTAGAACCTATGATTTATTTGAAAACAGAACTAACCGGCGTTGCAAAACCAGTTTCATACCCAAGTGTGTCAGTTTATGGTTTAAATTATAAAAACTAATTTTAGCGCTGATAGTTTTTATACTTCTTATGATCATATATCACGTATCTACATACATAATTATTTTATCATTTTGTGTAAAATCACGCCGGTTTTTCAGACCTGAAAGTCAAAACTTTGATTATTTAATAAATATATTCTTATCATCATTATAATCAATATCATTACTAGTATCACGTCACAATGGCTTCATGTCATGTGACCATCATAAGGGTTTTAATATATACAAAGAATCTGGCATAATCCGCTGTACTTAAAACTAGAAAAAGTGCATGTGCTTTTTATTTTTGCGTTAATTTACTAAAATGTCAAACCGTTTTATCCTACACTGTCTTTTTTACTGACATGACCAATCTTCTCAAACTGCCACCGCTATTCACCTGTTGCAAAGACGCGACCAAACAAGATTGGCCTCTTCGTCATCAACTCTACAAAATAGTACTTGTAGCTGCTCATCACAATCAAAAGTAAAATGTCTGTTATATCAATCTCAAGTTATCTTGCTCAAGAAACGACTACTAATCCGCAATTGAGAAATCTTTGTATTTACAGAGCCTCGCGTCGCCTCGCGTCATTCAATGCAGTTATTTTAACGTATTTGACAAGAGTTGATTATAAAGGAAGTGAGTGTCTATATTCACAAGAGCTTACAAACATCGCACAACTCTACCAAACAAAACATTTCTATTATAATATAGAAAAAGAAGAAGCAAACTGTCGGAAGAAACTCATTTTGAAGAGCGTTATTGATCGACATTTTTAATTTATTGTGTGGATGTAGTTAGCAACCATTGGTTTTTCACTAATTTAATTGGTATTTACGGAATTATATGTCAATTGATGTGAGTTATTCGTGAATGATTTCTTTATGCTAAAAGGGATTTATCTCCTTTTTGTGATGGACGACAATTTGAAAATGCAGCAAAGTTACAGTTATATAACACTGCAAAAATAAATAACCAAGGATAACTTTCAATAACTTGTTCATTGTCTGAACAAACGCGGACATTGTTTCAAGGAAATATTGTCAAGGAAAAAAGGAGACAAAAATTAACAAGTGTTTCTTTGAGCGATTACGAGAAATTGGATTCAATCAAACTTATTTGCGTTAGTTATTGTATTACATATCACAAACAAAGATTAAAAAAATAAAATAAATGCTTTATTTCATATAACTACAGTTGAGTCTATTGGTCTGTTTCTATTGACTTTTTGAATGCTAATTTGGTGTTAAATGTACTTTTTTTAGCTGAATTTTAATAAAAGGCCAAAGCTAGCTACTCTTATTATGAATACATAAATTGTCACATCGCACTACTAGCGTAATTATGATTTTTTGATCATTTAATTTCTGAATACTCATTATAAATTAGTTGCTTTTTCCGTTTTTAGACACTTCAGTTTAAAAGCGCGATCAAGTTTCGTGAATGCTAGGATTAGGACTCATCAAAAGTGCAATTAAAATGAATTTCTTGACAGAAGTAGATTGATAATTGGACCAGGTTTTATTCATAGTCAGGAAACTATCAAGTTCTTCGATGATATCTTGTAACTCGACTGAAATATGACTGTATAGATTTATATTAAGATAAAAATATGTCCAACTAGGTAGAGATGTTTTTGTCAAAGACTTAGTTTGTCTTCACAGTGAATGTAGACACCTGTTGCTGGTCGGTTCGTGTGGTTTTGCTTTTCAACAGTGTTATCATTCTATCTTTTTAATTCGCTGCCAGTGAAGATGAGAAAAACTCCCCTGCTATGCAAACTGAGCAAAAGAATCCATTGAATTGAAATTATTGTTTTAATAGAGAAGATTGTCTTGAAATCTTAATTCAGCTGTATATTTCAAAACTACTAAAAATGACCAAATTCAGTTGAAGGCAAATTTGTTTTTCACGTCGCTGGATACGAAGCTTAAGAGCCGCCGTTGCCAAAGTTTGAATATTAGGAGAACTGAATTGCTAAACTTTTCCAAAGGCGTTTTTCGCCCACTTTATACGTTGCCAAACACTAGTCTATATATAACTGACCTGTATTGTATTTAATCAATTCAATGTGACTTTCTTTTCAATTCTGGTCTGAATAGTTTAATCTTCTGCCATGTTCTGCATATAATACATATCTATTAACTTGTCTAAACCGATTAGATAAAATAAATGTAGGTTTTTTGCATAATGATTATTGTTTTGTAGATCTTCTTTAATAGGAGGAGAATTCCATCCTTTTGTTTATCTTTTTATACGTTTGTTCTTTAACTATAATTACTATATATAAAATGATCAAAGTCTAGTATTTCAAAAAGCTAACGAAATAACTTCCTTCCTTTGGGCGGAGGTCGGGTAAAACGTATCATGCCTTTTTATATATGCTTGTCTAGTTTTCACAAAGGATAACCTAACCTCACATAATACAAGATTCGCCTTTAAGCTTTTACTAAAACAAACATTTTAGCAGATATATATAATTTCTTGGGCGTCATGTTTAGAGATTTTTAGTGGCTTTCTTCAACAGAGCGAGAGTAGCCCACAGGCCGACCAGAACGTCCTTTATCGCCAATTGAAAAAGTGTATCTCAATCGACAAATCGACTGTCCCATCAACTATACACACACAGAGATAAGCGGTTGGATTTTCACACATTTCTCCTCATTCACCATAACAAAAGGACAGTTGAAAGAAATTTCCCTGGCACGAGTTGTCCTTTCAAGGAAGAAGGAAAATTTCACACCTTCGCTCGGTAACTTTTGTTTCCAAATGCTGTTCCCTTTGTCGTTACTTAGCAACGTGTTAAGATCTGCTTGCCAGAGTTACAGCAGACACAACTGCCTGTTGCATCCAACTTAGAAACCTTTGAAAAGCCACAGAAGATTGTGAATAATCCCAGCCACAGCAGGACGGACCTGTTTCGAAAGGAATTCTGATTAATTGATAGTTGCTACAGGGAATGCAGTCGGTTTGACGACAACCAGCACATGTATTAAATATCATTAGCACAGCAAATGGCTGCTTAACTGTACTACAACACAGAAAAGAAAATAATTCATTTTAAATTTTTGGTGCTTATGATACTCCTAAGGTTTTAAGGTTTTTTTTTTTGAGCAGTTTTTATCAGTTTTTTTTCTAAGACAGAAAATTAGTTTAATGATTTCAAATTGTCATTCATCAGAGTGACTGGAGGGCAAATAAGCAGAACTTTTAATCTAAATGTTTGCTAATAACTCAGCTGATGTAATCTTACAATCATACTATATTCATATGAAGCTAACTTGGATTAGTTTGACTTCTTTGCCGAGAACAAAACCATGTCATTCGCTCATTTTACCGGCAATTCTCCTAACATATACTGCATTTATTTCTGGGTTTTAGTTTTTAGGCCCTTTTAATCGTTATTGGGGGTCGAAGGTGTCTGAAACTCGATCATTCACAATGATCATTGCTGAAAATTGACTTCCATGCTATGTCAGTTGTTTCGGTTCGCTGAACGCTCACAACGTTGGCAGAACACGCAAAGTTGATCTAAAAATATGACTTAATCCAATGAACTCTTTTACTATGCTTATACTTAATAATTATCATTCCAGTAAAATTAGTATTATTTTCTGATATTTTGATTTGAAGGTAATTCTTGCTCATTTGCAAAAATGCACGAAACCTTTGGCACGCGTTATTCTAATTGATCTATTATCTTCTCGTCCAATCATGCATCACTTTCAAAACGAAATTGAATGTTCCCAGGTGATATCGAGTCTGCTCAAGTCAGTGGTTTATTGACTAACGCTTAGTACCAGCTGGTACTTTACAATAGTTGTTCTTGTCTTTATGCAAATCTTTACGAGCTCTTTGTTCAAAAAGGCTAGTCTCCCAGCTTTGAATTAGGTAACCTACTATTACTTCTTACAAAGTACAAAACAGCAAATTTCTATCGTCTAGCGAATGAGCTAATGAATGTTTATTGAACTAGTTTCCGAGGTGAATTAAGTTGGGTAGTTGTGAAGTAATATTATCAGTGCAAGAAAAAGTGCTTGCAGTTTCGCAATGGATTTATAGAACAAAGAGGACAGCTCTGCTTGGGGTGTTATTGATTTTCTAAAATAGACCAAAGCTAATGTACAGCTAGTCCTCTCACAATCAAAATGTTCCAGTAAAATAAATTAGAAAGAACACTTTATATATTTGTAGCTTATTGCATTCTTAATGGAACAGCATTATTGAAATTCAAACTGCTTTCCCGGAAGCAGAAAGAGATCCGTGACTGAGCCTGGTAGCAAGAACAGTATTAGATCTTAATGAAATGATGAAAACACCCGAGGGTTCGAAAGCTATTGAAAACCTTATAGTATTACAGCTAAGCTAAATGTCAACAAGACTGACACAGACAAATTATCTGAACAACTGTCTTTATTATTTATGTATGAAGTTACAAAATAAAACATATTTTAAATTGCCGATCTATATATAAATTTACATTTCATGTTATGATACGATCTTTGATAGCAAAAATTAGAATTTCTATTAAAACGTCTTGCGGCATCATCAGCGTGAATATTTCAATCAGTGGCTGAGATGGATATTATTCTTTTTTCAATAAGAACAGTCAGTGCGGTCATGTATAATTCCTAGCTGTCAATTCTGTTACGATTGCATGGACTCCTTTCTTTACTGGCTTACATTAGCTTGCGTTGGAGCATCTGTCAGCTACAGTTGGTCATCTTAATAATAATGTCTGAAGCAACAGGCCGTAGTTTTGAATCAGCCTCCCAGCACTGTTGCATGAGATTTACATAAAGTTCATCTTTGCCATTGACATGAAGTGATATAGAGGGTCTCAACTGATATGCAACTACTCCAAATATAATCACATGTTGGTTTTGGTTTCCATACGGATGTTCTCGTGTAAGCATTTGCCATAAGCATATACCATATGAATAAATATCTGCCTTTATAGTTGGACATTCGCCTCTTAGTAATTCAGGTGCTCTGTAAGCGTAGGTACCAGTCAAGTTCGACTTGGTTGGACTAGCAGGTTTTTCGTTTGCTTCAACAGATTGACAACATCCAAAGTCAGCCAGTTTACAGCGATCTTCAGGGGTTACTATTACATTACTTGGTTTGAGATCTAAATGTGCAATGCCTCTGTCGTGGGCATAGTCCAATGCATTAGCGATATCTAAAGCAAATTTGATCCTGCTTGAATCACTGAGGCACTCCAGTGGGTCATTGATAACATTTTGTAAGTTCCTATCGCCCGCATATTCCATAATAATACAGTTCGTTTCCCATAAATCCATTAAAGCGAATGTTTTCACTATGTTTGGATGTGCAAAGTCTAAGACAGAAGTCTCGGCTTCAAAGCTTTCCCGAGCTGCCCGTTCGTTCTTCGTTCCTTTGTGTAATTTCTTAAGTGCCAGCCGTTCACCCCGAAACACAGCTTCGAATACACTCCCAAAACCACCGCTACCCAGAAGCTTGCCAACTTTGAGCTCAGAAACTTCAAAGTTTCCATTTGATAATATGTTATAGACCATGTCCTTTCTTGATGAGCAACTATGAGATGTGCTTTCGCAAAACAGCTTTCCATATTTCTGGAGAACCATAACTGAAATGTTTTATCTTGAATGAATAGCGTTCTTGCTGAATGCGAATGCGAATGCTGTGTAATGTGCAGAGTCGAATCCCTGAGTAATCAAAGTTACTAACTGGACTACAGCTCGATCTAAACTGACTTGTATGACTTGATGCTCTCGGTTGAAATCTTTTGTCCGCAATGTGCACAGTAGAAAACAAATGAATGAGTGGCCGGGCTAGCGATCACAGCCACGCGTAAACCCCTACATCAGGTGTCACGGCTATAGGGCAAATCCCGAATTAATGAGCTCAACAGCCAATCAGCGCGCAGGAACTTACCATGCATGACCAATCAGGCCAAGCTGAACGAAAACCCTATTCATAGCTTCACACCAACTAAATCCTGTTACAGTAGAAACATGTTAGTCGCCCAATCTTGCCCAGTAGTAGGGCGGAAGTAATAACTCTACACACAAGGAAGCGTATAGAAAGTTGTCTTCGTTTGAAGTGAGCAAGTTTTGACATGTTCTTTCTTGACAGTACTGCGAAGAGTCAGGCAGAAGCATCCACGCGCTTGATTGCATGCATGAGTTGTTCTGTTTGCACATGGTTAACAATACAGCCGCACTGAAGCTTGAAATCGATCACGCTATTTGCATAGTAAGTTTTAATACCTAGCGCAAATTTTCCAATAAATTCGTAACCTGCTCATTTCTGTCACGGCAGCTAATTCTCTGCTTACTACAGATGAACCTCAAAATACAAAAATAAAAATGACAAAAATGATAATCCCTCAGCCAGCACATCTGGCCAGAAAACCATAAAAAGATATTCCGAAAAATTTATTTTATGACATGGTGTTTTGTTTTTGTTAGCCCTGAACGATGTACGGTCGGTTTGTATACGCTGGGTCGTTCACGGGGCAACGATAACTTAACCACTTGTCAGTCAACTCTCTGATTGGCCGAGAGTGTCTTTAATCAAATGTGGATATTTATTGAGTTGTTGTGTATGTCACAATCATCTGTCATCCTATAACACATGGTTATTTACACTTAATTGTTGCTGAACTAAAGAAACTTTCAAGGGGGCACACGACACAGTTAGCCAGCTGAATTATAGGTGTGAATGTCTCTTTTGATTGAATAGTATAGTTTTTTATTGGCAAAAATGGCTCTTTGTTGAGGTAGAGGTAACCTTTAAATTTAGTTTTCTTAACAATGCATGGCTGGTTGACTAGTAAAGGCAACGTTCATGTCAAATAGCAACATCATTGGACACTTTAAATGCGCATTCAACAACAAAGAAGGTTCAAATACGAATAGCTAGCTACAGAATACAACGTTTTTGAGAAGAACTGTCAACACTGCTAACATGGCTAATATGCATTCAAACTGGAAATGATTTTAAAATTCAAAAGATCATTAGGATATTGAAGCTTCTTTTTTAGCAAAGAAACATTTTTTGTTATATACCAACTGTCAAAGAACAACAAAAGCGTAGCTATTGATAAATAATTTTTATTCCAAATTTTGACCTTTATGAATTGACTAAGTCCCAAATTACAGGGACGAACATTTTTCGTAATTCTTACTGGTTACATGCAAAAGAAAAAGATAATAATGATAATAAATATAAAATATATTACGTTCTTTCTTTTGTCGTTCTAGCACGCTCAACGGCATTATTGTAACGAGCGCGCTGCGCTTGGATATGACTTTCCCGCTTTTTAAGCATTTACAAAATGTTTCTTAGAAATGTTTTTTATCAAAAAAACCTTCTACTTTTCAATTTAATATATCAGTCTAGTCAGACTGATAGGACACTTTGCATATTACTTAGAACCTTTTGCGAAAGAAAAAAAAACTAGTTGCACTTTTCAACTTAATTTTATACTCATTTGTCATCTGAACAACACTAGATGTAACAGTGGCTTCATACAATGTAAAAGCACATTAATACATTGCTTTTACTAATCAAGACATTAATGAAAATGACGCTGAATTCAACAAAGAGAGAACGCCAACTAAGTGGATTCCTCTCAGAAAAAAATTACACTGAGTCGATGAGTGAGCACTAAAGCAACCAATAATATCGCATTAATTAAATTGAAACCATTTGCTCATTTTAAACCTGCAACTTACTATAACAGAATGCACTAATCTAATGTTTACATTTATGTACGGTATTTGGTGAAAAAAAAGCATACTGCTAAAAGAAAAAAAAAACCTGAAAGAATATTTTAAAACGGGCCTTTACTTTCACGAAAACTCAAACTGTTTTGCATTATTTTGAAATTTGGCCGAGACTGACTCTTCTATTTCTTGTGCGTCTCTTTTCAGTTCATCCTTCAACTCCTATAGTTGTCGCGTAAAAGTATAACCTCCTGTAAAGCCGCTCTTTAATATAAGCGTAGGTTATTTTTCCCTCCCCACAAACGCCGCGCGCAGGAGTTTAGTAAAAGTGAGGGTATGGGAATACTTTTTGTAAATAGGATAAAGGCAGGGAAAGATGGAGTTGATTTTAATCTCTTTGTCGTCTCGGTCCTACTGATATCGTTTTAGTTTTTATAGATACAGACGATACATTATCATTGGTTTTTTTAATATATTGGCATACTAGAGCCGTTTTTTCTCTGTCTGACTTCTACGTCAAATATCACTGTGAGTTACTTAGTGAAATGACGGATCGATGTTAAAAAAGGCAGGAGACTGGGTACAAGCGTTAAAATGTCATTATTTTATAAATTTAACTAATTTTAACAAACCGGATTTAGCATGAAATCTGGCAGCTAGAATCTTTAGTTTCAACTATTACACGTTCACTGTTGGCTATAAGCAGGTTTATGGGCTCATGTACTAGCTAATCTAGCCTGCGTTAGCGGGAGACGTTTCGAGCGCTATTAAATAAGGGTCTGTTTACACAGGCTATAGCTAATCTGAATCTGAATTTTTTTATTGGCAATGCTTGTTTGCTTTCAGGCCAATATTGCAAAAAAATAATAACAATAACAATTAGTTATACATTAATAAATTAATTAATAAATTAATGTTAACAAAACAAAATTTATATTATATCTGTCAATTATTTAGCGGAAAATCCAATTTATCCTTGAATATTGTTAGGCTTTGAGAGTCAATTGCGTCCCTCGATACGCTATTCCAAACTGGTATTTTGCATGTTTGTACTGACGTTTGTCTTAAGCTTGCCTGTTTTTTGTCGCTTGCCGTTCTTGTCGACTCACCGACTCACCTAGCCTAATAGAGTGAGAAGGACATAAAAAGCGACTCAGTGAGTCGACAAGAAACAAGCGACAATAAACAGGCAAGACAAACGTACAAACATACAAAGCCAGTATCAACACCAAGCCGGTTTACTTCTATCTCAGTTGCCGAGCGATAAAGACCCCGGCCACCGGTAGCTGCCTAGTCGGCCGTCGCTTCTCATATTCGGTCCCTTTTTTCTCAAAAACAGCGGGTGGTTGATCCAGCGGCCGGTCTGATCGTTTCAACATTCCGACTATACACAAGCGACGGTTTTAGGGCAAGTTCCAAGAGGCGGTACAGGCCGGCGAGTCAAGCGCTTGTTATTGTTATTGCTTTGCAGCAACCAAATCTTCATATATATTTTTTTGTCATCTATCTTGTAATTGGATACTGAGATGTCAAGTACACAAGTAACTTTACTGGATATATATACCTATTTAGTTGAATTTGCTGCATATTATATATTGCATATGCATATCACACGCCTGTTAAACTTACAGATATTTATCATATGACCCGTATTTTGCCCGGCGCGCGCTCTTAAGAAAACCTTTGGAAAAAAAGTCACGTGATTCGGTCATGGCGTACGTACAAACGACCAAGAGCCAAATATTTTCCCGTACGGCCCGACCTAACTCAGTCAATAAGTTTTTTATCATATGACCCACTCTTT
>JAUPMH010021341.1:0-10716 GCA_032270665.1 Metridium farcimen
CCGGTTCAACTTCGAAATGCAAACAAAGAAGTACAACAAAAGGTTTCCTAACCAGTCCCCTCTATAAACTATGCATAATACTAATATGTTTTTCTGTGCGGTATTCTCATTACGGCACTAATCAGATAATTATCGTGTAGTCCAGCTTATCAATTGATATTCTACCCATGCATAGTCGATAGCCAAAGTTACATTGCTTACTTTACACCGAATTTACAACATGATACAATTCACTAATTCGCCTTGGTTTTCTTTTTAAAAAGTACAATAATCCAAGCTAAATGATCGATATAGAAGTGTGCAGTTAGACCCACACGGCTCCTCCGCTGTGTACTAGAAACCGGTTGTATTCTTTGTTGTTTCTATTGAATTTCGTAGATTGTTTCCGGTACACGGATCGACGAGAAGCCGTACATATGGCTGTTTTTAGATAGGTTCATAACTTGCACAGAAATTATACATTGACAAGGGAAAAGCAGTTTCTGCTACATTCTAATTGTATCCCAATGTCGCTATTTACACGTGTAGACATTATACATTGACAAGGGAAAAGCAGTTTCTGCTACATTCTAATTGTATCTCAATGTCGCTATCTACACGTGTAGACTATCCAAACATCGTTATATACACGTGTAGACTATCCCAACGTCGTTATTTACACGTGTAGACTATCCAAACGTCGTTATTTACAGGTGTAGACATTGACTACTTCTTTGCATTTCTCGCATTTGACTTCACAACACCATTGAAATACACAGTTACAGTTCCTTGTGACTTGGGTCTGTTGGATATTATGACCACGACCGCAGCAAAGCAGTTCACAACCGTCTAGTCCAGAAGATGAATAATTACACTGTCGACCTGATGTCCCTAGCGATCCTGCCTTGGGATTAAGATCACAGAAATTCGGCGATGTCTGATAGTAGATCAAGTCGTTTTCTGTAGGCTTTTTCAAATGTTTGTGCTTTGGTTTGAGTCGTTGTTTTCCTTTACGGTTTATCTTCGTTATCATTTCTGAAGCGCCGTTGTATCTGTCGCGTAAGAAATCTCCAACTTGGCGAAAGTTTGGTTGTTGCAGCCAGCACGTTTTCATTGAACATGAGCCTGATAGACCATGGCATTTGCATTTCCGCCACACAAGTTTACCTATAGCCTGTGAACAAACCATACATTATCGGATAAGTATTTGCTGATACTGAAAAAGATCTTGTTGGATACAAAGCACAAACATATTATAAATAACTTTCATTAAGATTATTGTACGTCATTTTTTTACACTATAAGCTACCAACATAAATATAACCGGAGTTACAAAGTTGAATTGTGTATAAACAACTGGGGCCGGTTGTACGAAGCGTGGATAAAGTTGTCCGCGGATAAATGTTATCCACTGCATAGGTTTTTTATAGATTTAATCCGCTGGATAAGGATTTATCCGGTGGATAGCGCTATTCACCATTCGTACAACCGGCCCCTGGTAAAAAGCTACTGGTCTTTCAGATCTTAGTCTACTTGTTATAACGATCGATCAATTATGAAAAAAGGATGGTAGTTTGAGGTTCAACAATGTGATCCATCCATTCTATATAATAGGCCTTATCTGGGCCCTTGCGTCGTTTCCTAAAATATATATCGCAAAGAAAAAAAATAAAGACGCTGCAACAAATTTTAAAACTGAACTCAAAACATTTCTCTTCTGTAAATATTTTGACACCGATCCTATTTTGTAAGCGCATTGAGTTTTAAAATGCGCATAGTAAGCACGTAGTATAAACAAATAAATATGTTTGCATTTTAGCTGAAAAGTCCATAGATCGTCTAATATTGCATAACACTGCCTAAACATTCCTAAGTTCGGTTTATAGATCGGCTTATATATCTAATTGATCAGCGCGGCGGGGCAAGAGTAAGGCCAACATATATATTATACAAGTTTATGTAAGATATACTCACCTTTCTTCCTGCTCGACTGTTGTGTCGGTTCATAATCATTCTTAGACTATTGCCTCGTTCTCGAGCCTCAGTAAATTGTTTACTGAACCATTCGCCAAATTTGATGTTACTACTGCAACCAGACCATGTCCATCCTTTGGCCGATGTACCACTTTTAGAGCGATCACAATCACAACTTTCTATGTTTCCTGATGAACATGCTTCGGTCACTGCATGGGCAACGCCTGCGGCTGTAATCGAATTCACGAAAGCAGCTTCTCTGCAACCTAACACAGAATAACTATTTGTTACAAATGAATCAAATACACTGCAAAAACCACTCGCCCTAACCTAACACAGAATAGCTGTTTGTTACAAATAAATCAAACACACTGCAAAAACCACTCAGTGTTTGGTTAGAAAACGTAAATCAGTAGAACCGCAGATAGACTATCTACAGTCATTTGAATAACCACTACTCAATCGTTTTTGCAGTGCAATAACTTGGTCATAAGAAGCATAAATAGATTTAAAAACTTATCAAATAACAGGCAAGTAAAAAGCAGTTATGCGGCATCGTTGTTATTCAGATTATAATAGCCATATTAAAAGAACAGACGTGAACATTTATATTTTATAATAGTATATGTTGGTCATCAACCTTTTAATTTTTAAAAACTTCTCCTAAGCTTTCGGCCTTCGCGGCCATCTTCAGAGGAATGAAAGATCGTTACAAGTCGCAAGAAAAAAAATTAAGAGCGCGCGCATACAACGCGAGAAAAACAAATTACAATGTGCGCGCGTTAATAGTAAAATGCAAGTCAATTGCCAATAATGTTAATGTAGTTCGCAGGTAGAATTCTACCGCTGTCTCTATTAAATATAACGTTCTTCCTTTTGGCAATTTCACAAACATTTCTTTGATTTATATTTTGGTTACTGAGGTTTATGATACTCCATTAACGTGCTCCCAGAATAACTAAAACGATTAGTATTACACACATAGTTCACACGCACACACTAAAAAGAGGAATTTGTTAATGTTTTGGATGTGTTTAGATTGGCACAATTCAACATTCCTTTAGGTACACACCCATTTGATGAGAAAAAACAACTTTTATGTTTTTTTACCACAAATAAAAATGATCCATAACATATCTATCCTAGCCGTTATCGTTTTAGGTACTCTAATAACACTTGAAGAAAAAAAACATGCAGACCAAAAAGAGTAGAAAATGGGTGGCAAAAGCCACACACAAGAAAACCTATTACTGAAGATTAATTAGTCTGCAAGTGTGTTTAATCTTAGTTATAACGGCTTGTAGTTAGCACAATAATACAGGATATGAGTCAATCAACTTCTCTTAACGATGGAAGAAACGTGCATCACCTGGGAGGTCTTGTTCAAGACAGTAATTCCTTATTCGATATACCAAAAAACTAGCGTTCAATCATCGCTAAAGGATAAAATCAGAAGACACTTTCGTATTCACTTAACGGTTGTTTTTGCACAGTTTTACCGATTTTATGTCAAATATTTCAATACTTTGGCACTACCTTGATAAGATACAACAGTTTTTTTAAATTATATAGTCTCGAAAGATAATAATTTTAAGTCGATTATCTGTGAAATACAAATCTACATACTTTGTCTCAGATGATATAGATTAGATAGCCCAACTATTTACCCGATACAATATGATCAAAGTTTTGAAACAATCACGTCCGTCATTCTTCTTCTTTTCTTTGTTGAACTTGACCCACCGTTGGGAATAAAATCAACTGTTATTCTTTAGTTGTTTCGACCCCGTGCATGGGACTTCCCACTGAACTTGTATAGTCTTTGCATGACAATTAAGATTACAGACTTTAAAGTCATTTACTGAGAAATCTAAAATTGTCCGTGTTTGAAAACGATCTCTGCATGAAGTTCCTGGTTTGTGACACGATAACTATGTTACATTGAACTTCTCTTGCATTGTATCTGGAATATGCCTACTAATCTATAATGCACCAAAGAACAAGGACATTTCACCGCTCTAACCAATCAAAAATATTGTCAGTTTTATTCTCAATTATAGGTATACTATACTACATGCGGTCGGATAGATGTGGCTCAAACCCACTGATCGCTAAATAAGTGAAAGTAAAACGCTGTCAACAATGATAGAAATTCATGGATTGACTATCAATTTCGTAAGGGGTCAATGTACTGTAGGAGACAACAATTAATTGAGTCTTACTTTTGTGCAACAAGAATCTTCTAAACAACTGTCAACGAACAAATAGATCGGTGTTGCTTTTTCAAGAACTTATCAAAAATACTTTTATATTTTCATTTCTTGAAATACTTTAATTTTATTTTAGACGACATAAATGCAGAAAATCCATTTTAATATTAAATCTGGATTGATATTCTTGTTTATCTACTATAACATCGAGCATGGCCACTCCCTTCAACGAAGAGCAAAAACGAAAAAAAAAAATAATAATCAAATGAATACAACCGAGCTATCTACTGTGACGGTCCTCCATATATAATCACGAACAAATCTTTCCTTAGCATTTACTGATATAAATTATTAGTTGCATATTCCGTACAAACGGTTAAGTTTTGATACAATCGACCTCTACTTATTGATTCAACATGTATTACAAACCAAGTTTAGTCAAAACGTACAGATATTAGCGAAAGCAAATAAAGCTTGTCATGTAAAAGCCCTCAAGAGTCAAGAGTGCCAACTATTTAGGCTAACGTAATCATACTTACCTCGGTCAAGTGTTGATGTAAACAAACTTCCAGAGTCCTTGATAGTCGAACAATTCCAACGTCGATTACGAAACTGGTACTTACATTCATGGATACCGTTCTTTGCACCTGAGGCTACATGTGCCATCAACGAAGGGTGCTTACGGCAAACTTCTCGCTGTCTTCCGTTAAGCTCCGGTGTAACAAAACATAACATGGCTTTCTTGACAGGATCTGATGAGGCTGAAACTTGAGTTCCTAAAGTCCTAGAAAAGAAATCAGACAATCAAGCAGTGGTTGAACAAGGTAAAGAGAACTGGGTCACAACTGTCATCACGACTTGATAAAATACTTACCACCAAACACCTTTCACATCTGCAAACAAGTTGGAATAAATCGTCAACATTATTAGTAGATTATGCTTCATTTTAGTGCCTTCAAACACGCTACCAGATAGTCTCATAGCTTGACTCTACTGAGATGTCATCGATTGTATGTAGCAAGCTTAATCGTCCATCGTCTTTCAATCATCAAAACGGCTGCATTTGAAATAATCGAGGTGTCAACGGCTTTATATACTGTCAGTCAGAGACACTAATAAGAGGCTATTCAAAATGTGATTAAAGATATCGCATATTAAGACAATGACTTCTCACACTTTAGACTAAGTCTTCAAAATCGATTATCTTCTATCAAACAACTACCTAGATTGTTCACTCAACATAGCTTATTAAGAAAAGATTGATATGTATGGTGATATTTCACAGCAAGAAAGTGTGTCCTTCGGAATCGAGAAACTATTAATTAATATATACAGCAAGTTTACAAGAATCCTCTACAAAAAAAAAAACAATTCCAGCCAGATGATTAGAAATGATAACAATGGCCACGGGATGAATTCTTATTACAATGACACAAAAGAGCTAAAACAACCTTTCTACCCAAACACCGATATATGATTCCAATTTGCTGTCAACAAGTGATTCGTCTAAATAACAGATCTATAATCACTTTGTTTACTGAGCGCGGCATTTTCTAAATTACTCTTGACCTGTAAGGCCTCCTCACGCCATACCGCCTCTCTACACGGCGGAAATGAGAGCTCTATGCGATGTTCAATAATTTGAAGGCGTTCTTGGGGCGTCCTTCCCTGGGCGCACCACAACTGTAAATGTAATCAATCTAGATATCGTTGACAATCAATCAATTAGGATAATACTTGAAAGAATGATATGATGATATATTCAAGTGGTTTTAAGTGCTGCCAATGAGCTGAGAACTTTCAAGAGGTGTCAAGTACAATTGCATTTCGTCAAACACACAACCTACGAGCATTACTACAATGACCCATGTGAACAGGAAATACAATACGGTTGTCCCTTTGACTTAAAATGATCACTTTCGGTTTTCTGTGAGATGCTAATTTGGCCATCTAACGGTGTTTATGAATGTTTAGAATCTTTTCACTAACTCGAATTATTTACACACGCTGATTAATTTATTACCTGTATAATCGGTTGAAATGATTCCTAGTGATCCCGGAATGGATCTGCTTCACTCAATATCATTACTAGTAATTAAAACTGTTCGTACATGGAATTTCTTTGCAAAAATAAAACTTTTTTAACGTTCGGCGTACAGTTTTCGATTATTATACACAAACGGTGTTCGAAGGCTTCGGCATTTATTGTATTATAAGGCTATCATTTTGTCATTCAAGGTTGTTTTTTCATAATAATTTTTGTCGTATCATAATCATATCAACAGACAGATTTTCATTATGAGACTGGTTAATAGTTTTAAGATAAATCGTTTCCATCAACAAATAAATATATTAATTGCCAAAGAGTAAACAAACCGGTCTGACTAAGTGGAAGTTTCTGGCAGTAAAACAAGTATCTAACAGAGTATCTCAGCACGCCATGGTGTGCTCAGTTAGTCCAGTCAAGCCGATACAAACCGAAATAGAAATAGAAACTAGCGAGTAAACTAGTATAGGCTGCGTCGGTGTTTGATATAAACGATAGGTAATAGAATGAAATTTGTAACACCGTAAAAATGTTGACTTAACTTTACTGACGTTTAGACCTTTAGCCCTTCGTCGGAGTAAAAGAGTTAGACTGAAAAAAAAACAAAAAAAACTACCGCCTTAGTTCAAAGTATCTTCAGCCAAAAACCCAAGAATGTTTTATTACATTTCTTCATTGCAGTCATTTAAATAACACATAAACGTTCCCTCTAATTTGTTGCGTAGTTATTTGTTTATTGCGGTGCTTCCATGGCGATGGGTTGAGTTCTTTTATAGACCAAACGACTCTTCTAAACGATTATAGTCATATTCAAAACTTGTGAAAATAGTGCAATTTTTGCAATAGTAAATGGTTCGTTTACTTAAGACAGAATCATTGGCATCACAATAAACTCTTTATCCTAACAAGTCGTTAGCACACCAATCAGATGGCGAATATTTGAATGATTTGATCAACTATTTTCTAATAAAACCTAATTTTCGAAGAAAGGCTTGCAAAACAAGTGAAGTCTTAAAACTCCATCTTTATTTAATATCAACAATTTTAACAGAAATAATTTTGTTTGACGCACAGTATAGCGCTTTTTTCTCTAAAATTATCCATGCAAGTTGACCATACTTTCAAATTCAGTGAGAGCAATGATGAACAAATGTGAAGAAGTTGTAAAGATCAAAAATCGTAACAATCGATCGGCTTAAAACAAATCGAATCAAATATTTCCGTAACTGTAAAAGATAAACATAAAATAATATCAATCTTTCTTTTTCTCTTGTATAGTCTTTCCTTTCCTTTTCAACTGGTCCCTTTCTTTGGCTTTTTTATAAAGTTCGTCTATTTTGAAGTCGTTGATAATCTTTTCCTGTTGACAAACAACAAACATACATTCTGAAATACTGAACCATGTATAATAGACAGAATTGACCCAGTGGACGGAAAATAGGGAGGCTAATAGTATTTCTTTTATTCAATGCCATGTTTGAGGTTTTTTGGAGGACATTAGGGAAATTTAGTGTATTAAGAGGATAATTGGGGTTCTTTTATAAGGTATGGGATAATGAATTAGTTTATAATATTGTAGTTTTTAGACATTTTAGAAATTTTTTGCTATGTGGCCATCCTTAGTATTGTGGTTTAGTGCGCTAAAGTAAGAATCATTACTATTTACTTTATAATTCTCTATTTTGGTGGAGAAATGTAATAAATAAAACATAAATATAGTCATTTACCTGTGCGAATGAATAAGGAGCAACAATGCATTTCGAGTCAACAGTGGGTCGTCTTTTCACTTCTTTACCTCCTTCGTATAGGATAAGTGATGGGACTTGCTTTGAAAGAACAGACGTATCTATCTTATGCCTATAACAGATAAATCGTTGTATCATCTCATCATTTAATATGTAGTTCTGGGGCCGGTTGTACGAAAGGTGAATAGCGCTATCCAGCAGATAAAAACTATAAAAAACCTATGCAGTGGATAACTTTTATCCGCTGGATAAGGATTTATCCGGTGGATAGCCCTATTCACCCTTCGTACAACCGGCCCCTGACGACTAAAATGAGTACTCTATTTATATTGAAGAACAGATGCATCTATCTTATGCTTAATAACAGATAACTCGACATATCATCTCATCATTTAATATTTAGTTCTGACGGCTAAAATGAGTAAACTCTATTTATATAGAAGAATATATTTTCTTGACTTGACAGGGTTTTTCGGTTATAACAGTCAAACCAGCTCATGCATAATACTATCTAGGTTAGAAGATTCAATTTGTTTATCGAAATCGTCCGTCCTCAAATCAAAACATTTATATAATTTCAATCAGAGTTAAACATAAACTTGCTTATCCAAGTTTATTTACAGACATATTGTTATAAATACTTTCTAAAGCACTTGCATTAGGTAATATAATGAAAATTGTAACACGGTAAAAAATGTTGACTTAACTTTACTGACGTTTCGAGCTTTAGCCATTCGTCAGAGTAAAAGAGTTAGTAAAACTCTTTCACTCCAACAAAGGGCTAAAGCTCGAAATGTCAGTTAAGTTAAGTCAACATTTTTTACGGTGTTACAAATTTCATTATATTACCTATCGTTTATATCAAACACTCGCTAGTTTCTATTTTTATTCACTTGCATTAGCATTATCAGTTATTGACCACAGATCATGATTTTGGGACAATTATTGAAGGTTGAAGTCTGCATTTTGTACTTTACAAGTTTCTATTCACTTATGCAAATTTAAAAAAAAATGTCAATTTAAGTACCAAGAAATAAATCTGATCTTCCGACATTAATAGGAATGCATCAGCTGGTTTGACTGTAATAAGATGTCCATTTGACTGCCAAATTTATTTTTTTTATAATATTTAAACAGGTTGCCCAATTCAGCATCGCTGGTTTAAATGGGGACAGGTCTGTATAACTAAATCTAACTCCAATACAAACATTAAATACAAATATGGGAACACAATACGAAAAGGAGAAAACGAAAAGAAATTACAAAGATTTGATTTATTTTATAATTCAATTTAAGCACAAGAAAAAAAATGTGAAACTGTTGTTGTTTCCATTGTTTAGTCATGTATAAGCAACAGTTAATTTCTTACAATCGGTGCGTGCAGTGTTATTCATGTAAAGTATACAAGACCCAAGATCATTACCTTTGTGCAACAATTGGATATTTTCCTACGTCAAGCTTGCCAAACTTTAAATATTCACAGCAATACCTAATCAACAGACAATTTAAAATAAATACTTTTTCAGGCAAAGCCAAGGAGATATATATATATCAAGTATTAGTGTCTAAATTAAGGGGGCTTTCATTTATTAGTGTATGGAGGGGGTCGACAATATTGAGGGGGTCGACAATATTGAGGGGGTCAACAATATTGAGGGGTCATTATTTTCAGGAACTATATAGGGGGTTGTTACTAATTGTATGCATCTTTAGTTATAAACTGGGCAAATATAAGGGGGTTTCAATAGTTTTTACCAACTAGGAATGGGGGGTTGCATAATATTTGGAAAAGACAGCAGGTGATTTTGCTGACAAGCATCCCCCCCCCTCCCAAAACACTAATAAATTAAATTCCCCTAATAACAGGAACTTAGCCAATAAAAAGCATTTGTTTGTAATTACACTGTGTATGGTCTGTAATTTGCATTGTGTTACACTTGTCTGCACTGTGTTAAGCCCCGGTCAAACGGCAATGATAGTGCATGATAGTTGATGATAGTTCCAACTATCATGTGCGTTTGACCACCAACTATCATGCACTATCATCAACTATCATAGAGTTTGAACATGTTCAAATTTCACATGATAGTTTTTGCCGTTTGACCGCGCGAATGATAGTTGAGACGCTTTCAAGTTCTATCATCAACTATCATAGCCATTTCACCACAGCTTTAAACTTGAACTGCTCTAAGCCAATCAAATCAAAGTAATTTTTCATGTATATTATAACTTGCAAAATTCTCCATAACTTCATAACTTGAATTGTAAATATCTTTAAAATTTAGAGTTTAAAATGTGGATTGTAGTTTTGTAATATCTAATAACATGATATTGACCTGTAAAAACTATATTTGTATCAAATTGATTTTGTTGCTCTTTTTTTGTTGGCCAGTTAAATCACGTGGTCTTTGATCAACCTCCTCTGTATTTTCATATGGTTACAGCAGCTATAATCATCTCAAACAAGCAGTTCTCTACTTACTGAAGAGAAAGTTCAGCAAAGATGGGAGCAAGTCGTACACATGGCGGTGACCAAGGTGCATAGAATTCAACTATCCATGTAACATCAGGATTATGCAGTAATTCTTCCTGAAATATATCAACATGAAAGCTGTTATTACGGATGCATGCAAATGAGACATTGTATTGCCCCACTTGTGTGATTCTTAAAACAAAGAATATCTCATTAACCCTTTGACTACTGGGCTTTTTTGACATTTTTGAGCGATTTTCTGGATATAAACGATCCGTAGGATTTCTT
>JAUPMH010021452.1:0-10708 GCA_032270665.1 Metridium farcimen
AGAAACGCGTAAACACAAATTGTTCTTCCAAAACTTGCTGTGTATATGTCAATACATCCCATTAGAAAAAATCTCACAATCTGTATGTGGGGAAAGTGAAATGCCGCAGTACAAAAGGAAGTGCTATTGTTTTTATAAGGATCATTACTTAAAATACAAATAGCTCGAAGAGGTTGAATGGAAAAAGTAGAATGACTTTTTTAATTTCTCATTCTTCTGGCAAGACTCAGGTGTCCTATTAATTGTGTAGACTCAGACCCACACTAACTACCCCTACATTAAATATTTTAGCAGACAACAAGAACAGATTGAAATGGAAATATTTTTGTGTTTGCCCTGTGGCACATTGTACAGAAGGAATGAGATAGGATCATGCTGAATATGTACATGGTTCAACTAAAAATGTCCTTGAGTACAATATACACACAGTCCATGACAGTAAATTCAAGGACTCCCCATTATAATAGAGATGTGAACTGATTTTGTACATAAATGTACTAATAGTTGATATAAACACTTCTTACCATTAATGCCCACATCCATACAGTCTACACCAAGTCTTGGGTTATTCTCAGCAACTTGTCTTGATTTGACCTCAGCTACTGTCTGGATTGGGTTTAGTCCAGAGTTCTCTGCAAGTGCCAATGGTATATTATCCAGTGCATCAGCGAAGCTACGCATGGCATACTGTTCAATTGTGGAGATCTGTGATTGAGATCAGAATAAAATTGTTTAATATCTGCTTTAAAAAGAAATGTTTTCAACAGTCATTAGATAATATTACACAATTGTGATCTATAAACTCAGCTCAAGCACAATCTTTACCGAAAGAAATTACAGTTAGTAAAAAAACTTTGGTGTGCAGCAAAAAAAGAAGAAACAAATCAATGATGCACTAGAATAAGTGTCTTTCCCTCCCACATAATCCCTTTCCCAATTTTTTCTCTTTTTGGAGTTTCAAGTCATTTCAGAGTTTCATATCAATGTTTGACAGTCAATGCTCCAAAGCTACAAAAGATGTCACTCTTATTACCAGTTATCATTTTAGTCAAGGCATATTTTGGTTGTACATGGGCATGCACATACAGTGTACAGTATTGTCATAGCAAGCTGTTACAGTACCCTGATATTATACTCACCTTATCTGCTTCCTTTGCAACAGCTAATGAACAAGAAATCTCTGTTGCTCCTCCACCATATACAATCCTGTCATCTCGTACAAGGTTACGTACAACACACAGAGCATCATGGATACTACGTTTAGCTTCTTCAATTATCTGAAAATGAACACACCACACCACTACTTAGCTAATAACCAGAAGAAATAAGAATTACAACAAAAATGACTAATCAAATCCTTTAATCAAATTGATAAAATTATCTGTTTCTCTAAAGCAGACACCAAATGAAATATATGAATAATGTATTTGCCTTGTGTACTTTGTAACATCCTACAACTATATTCTATTGTTTTGGACATCCACATAACCTCCCTCCCTCCCTCAGGTTAGTGTGCCTTGTGTGTTTTGTAACATCCTATAACTGTATTCTATTGTTTTGGCCACTCCCATCAACATAACCTCCCTCCCACCCTCAGGTTATATTTAGCTTCTTCATCTTCAATATTTCTCTCTAACTCAAAGGACTACAGGTAGGACTGGTGCAAATACAATAATGTACATGTATTAAATTTTGTACATTATCCTAGGCTTGATGTTTGCCCTACCATTTTATTTCCTCCACGGATAAAGATAGTCACTGCTCTAGAGTTTTGACATTGCTCAATAACAAGCATTCTGTCTCTTGTGGTTCCGAAGCTAAGCTCCTTCACTTTGCCAGCTTTTCCTAACTTATCAGCAGTTAGTTCTGAGAATCTAGGAACAATACGACCTCCTGTTGCAATGGCGATAAGCTAAAACAAAAACAAAACAAATGCATTAGTTAGTTGCAAAAAGCATTAAAAAAATGTCTAATTAAATACCTATCCTAGGATAGTGTATAATTCTTTATGTAATTAAGAACAAGTTCCCTATAGTGAATTAATTGATAGTGAATTAATGGGCTGATCAAAGGACCCCAAAGAGAGACTACCACCTCAACATTTAGGGCTTGAAATAGGAAAACAAATTGGCCTGCCACTTTCAGATAAAGAAAAATTGAAAGGTGATTTCTGGTAAACTTTGGCTGCAGTTTTATTAAATCCATTTGTCCTGACATTTGGCCATTGGCAGGCAGCTATTTAGCCATTGCTAATGGATGTGCGGAGTATCTATATTTATGTAGTGTAAAATATATTTTGCTACATACTAATCTTGCTAACACATTTCTGAAAGATTTTACATTTACATCTTTAGAAATGTGTACATGTACTCAAATTACCTCTATCTCTGGTCCTCCAACCCATCTAACAGCAGGTAGGTGATTCTGTAACAAGAGATGATTAGCTTCATCATCAAATCCCCACTGGCAGATAGCCAGATTAGCACCAGTATCCTTTATCTGTTTCACCATCTCAGTAAACTTTTCTTTCTCATATTGTTGTAGTTTTTTGTAGTCTTCAACAGTAGTAACATCTAGTTTGTGTTTGGTCTTAGGCTTGGGTGGCTCAAATGCACATGTAAGGATGGCAATTTTAGCATCTTTGATTTCCTGAACAAAACAGTAGATTTAAAAATAAAAACACAAAAAACTATTGTGAATTTGTTTTTTACCACATTAAAAAAACGAGCGAAATAGCAACCGTGGTATGTACTCTTATTTACCATGGCTCTCAACCAATCAGAAAGCAAGAAAATTATCAAATGTGGTAAAATATTTAATGAACTTGTGGATGATATGTACATAATCAATTGTTAACTATTATCAAAAAGACACAAGCAATGTTGGAAGTGCACAATACACAAAACCAACTTGTTGAGATATAAAACGTACACACTAATGCTTTTATGTCCTATCTTTTTCAAGACATCCAGTTTATTTTTAATTGATATTCCACACCAAATGTTCACATAAAAGCGTCATTGTATTACTGCAGTTTGCATGATAATGTGTCCCACAATACTGAGAATGGTCCTTTTCAAAGTTCCGCCTTTGTGACCATGAATAATAGTTCCAAGTTGAGGTTTGCATTGCTGCGCATGATAAATTATAGTTTTGCTAACTCAAACCTTGACTTGGAACTATTATTTGTGGTCACTGAACGGAACTGTGAAAAGGACTATTGGTCAATAGGCTAACAACTGGCTGGGAAGGCCAATAAGATGCTCAGTCAGTCACACAAGTAGGCAGCCTGTTCACCAATCAAGACTATATAGTCTAGTGGAATGCATAGTTTATTATTGGTGGTAACATTCTAATAGTACCTTAGGCATCTGTGGATGGCTCATATCTTTATCTACTACAACACCTTTCACCAGCATAGTATCATCAAGTTTACCACCTTCCTTTCCTTCTACTTTGATGAGTTCAAAGTCAACATCCTTACGTTCCAAGTCTGCTACTGACAATACTGCATCAACAGCTATTTCAGCTAAAGGACGATGACACCGACTTACACTAAAAACACATAAGGACTATTAGAAATCAGCTACAATATTTGTATAGCAACATACTTAAACAATGCATGCATCAAACATGTATGATTATATTGCATTGTCTATTTTCGCAATATTTCTTACATCTTAGAGCCCAGTGTTGTCATTGCTGTTTGAATAAGAGGTTCTTTGTTTGTTTTATCCACTGGGAAACTATCACAAATCTTGTCCATATGATCTATTGCTATCTTGGCTGCCAGTTCATAACCATCTGATATACGTATAGGATGTAAACCCCAGTCTAGTAATTGTTCAGCATGTTCTAGTAATGCTCCTGCAAGAACTAAAAAAAATAATAGAAACAACTTACAGTTAGTGAAATATTACCATCACCACCAAAGACAACTACAAAAAATAAATCAATGCTTATTTGGTAAGCAAATTTTTGTAATGACATTGTCTTTGTAACGTATGTGTTTTGGTTCAGGTTCAATATGATTTTGAACTAGTTCAATTTATTTTGAACCAGTATCATATCTATTGTACTGGCACAAGTTATTTTGTACTAGTACAAATCATGCAGTACTAGGTTTTCTATTTAATAGGATAGGGTTAGGGTTAGGGTTAGGTTTAATTTATGTGTTATTGAGATCAAAAGGAGGGAGTGGTAAGAAGGTTAGATCCCCTGTTTTATTTATGAGTGGACCATAAATAAAATCCCTTTTAGAATGTCAGGTTGTACCAGTTCAAGACTATTTGTACCAGTACAATAAATATTGTACTGGTTCAAAATAAATTGAACTGGTTTAAAATCATATTGAACCTGAACCACGACATATGCATCTTACACATTTCAGTCCATACAATCTCATTCTATCAAAAACTTAACCATTTCAAATAAGTTACATACATGTACATAAATGCTTACAAAAATTGTGAGAAAAAGTTATAGTTATCTGTAGAATATGAGCCTACCTACAACACCAGTAGTTCCATCACCAATCTCATCATCCTGGGATTTAGACAACTCAACCATTAATTTAGCAACTTCATGATCAACCTCCATTTTGCCCAAGATAGTAGCACCATCATTAGTTACTGTAACATCGCCGTCAGGGCTGACCATCATCTTGTCCATGCCTAACAAATGAATATAAGTCAACATATAAGTGCTGCTGTAATATTGAACAAACATGCAATCATACAACAACAGTCATTAGTGACATTAAAAATGTTGGAGTTGCAGTTAGGTTTCATGTGCAAGTTATTATTAAGAAGTTTCGAATATTTTGTGAGTGTTTATTTAAAAAAATAGTATTGGAGTGTGTGACTTGTTTTTTTTGTTTTTGTTTATTTACACGTATAATTACATTTACATTAATGATATAACAAATAGTAAAATACGATTACATTTTTTATAAAAATTATATACTATATGTAGAGTTACAGATGTATTAAAGGAAAAAGAAAAACGTGTGTGGTGGCCAAAGTAGTTTAACACTTTCGAGTGTGCTTGTGCTAGTGTTCAGTTCTATCATAGAACTGGGGATTTATAAATCTATATTACTGAACAGTATAAAAGTATGTGATGGGGTAGGCATGCTCCCAATTTTATGTACTATTTGTACACTGCTATTTGCAGACAGTAAGGTTTATAATCACAGAGTAAAGGGGGTGCAAAGCTATAAACGACACTCAACAACAACACCTTACTATTTACTGATGATGGGATTATAAAAACTAAAAGTAGTGTTATATTTAAAAAGAAAAAATAATTAACATCGAGGATCGGTGGGTGTGTGTGAAACTTTCGACTTGTTAGAGACTTTAGTATCATTTTTACATAAAACACATTTTGGCACAAATTAAACACGGCAGAAATACGTCTAATAATATCTTTTAACATAATATGTCTGATTTTTGAGGTATTTCACGTGTTGAATTGGTCTGATTTTGGGAGCTGTCAAACTTACCTTTCGGTCCTAGCGACGTCCGTAAAATATTTGCTACAGCACGAGCGGCTAAAATATGTGACTAAAACATAAGAAATAATATTAAAATTGATAATAATTCTTCACATTGACACATCTTGATCGGGATAAAACTTTTATCATCAACAGGACTTTATACCTTGTGAGCTTCAAGACCTGTCAACCGGCGTTCAGCTTCTTGTTCCTTGAGGATAATAAACGGTCTACCGAACTCATCGAAGGTAACCCCTTGGGGCATGGCTTTCATAGGCCCCATAGACATGATTGCAGATGTTTTTTACAAGATTCCTCGATTAATGAAGCCGATGATTTCGGATTTTTCCTTCAAATTGTTTTGAGGATGAAAAACGACGAGAAGCGATATACACCTTTCGTTACCAGTCCTTACAAAATTGCTCACCACAGGAAGCCCACCTAGAAATTGTATAAACAATTATTTCAGGTAAACTGAAAAAAATTAAATTCGCTTGATATTTGATATTATCCATGATATTTGTTATAAAATTAGTTTCATATCACATATTTAATTGAAAGACTTATCACTATTTATCACATCAGACGGTTGGTTTGACATTTCATTTTTCTTAAAAAAACTCAAATTCATTAAATATAGTTAATTAAATATGTTAAAAATCACATCACCTGTTCAGGTGGCAAAGCCGTGATCGTCTAGAGGTTAGGACATTGCGTTGTGGCCGCAATAACCCAGGTTCGAATCCTGGTCACGGCATAAATTTTTATTTTCAAATTATTTCCTTTTTATCGCGATACTCGGTCTCCCCCGCAGCCGTGTTGAGTATGTGACAAGACTGTCTAGTGGGGAGGGGTGGTGCATGAGTTGTTTTGAATTGAGATTCATTGGCATTGATTTTCCTTAAATTTCTCAAAAATTTACATCAGGTTCAAAGATACTTCGATAAAGATTGGTTTACTTCATCAATCATATATTTTTTTATGTTTAATTTGTGATCAAAAATATTGTTATAAAATATCCGGGTAAAAATTGTTTCAATACCCAGATTATATTTACAATGTAGTATTATTTTTTAACATAAGAGTAATACAAAATATTAAAATGGTAAAAAAGGAAAGAAAAAATGAAACAGCAGAGAAAGAAAAATTATTAATTCCCATACCGGGAGTCGAACCCGGGCCGCCTGGGTGAAAGCCAGGAATCCTAACCGCTAGACCATATGGGAATTCATGTCAAAGCTATATTTTAATTTTGACCTGCACCTTGAGAAGAAACTATACATATTAGTTTTATACTGGACATATCCTGGATGGATATTTCAACCATATTTTTAGCTGTTTTTGTATCACAATTTCAATGTACATTGTAGAAATATTTTTAGATAAAAATAATAATTAACACGTTAAAATAATTAAGAAATTGTACACGTGCTTCTCGACATTTGGTAATTCAAATAGTTCAACAAATAAGGAAAGAAAAGAAAAGAAAGAAGAAGCGAAGAGAAGAGGAAAAAAAGAAAAAAAAACCCAAACAAACAAAACGGCAACGCCGTAAAACAGCAAGAACAACAACACTCAAGACAGTTTTCAGTGACGTGGTGGCACTTTTATATAATCATGTGACATTTGTCCAACAAAATATCACAGTTTTTAATATAATACAATATTTCATAAAATAAATAAACTTCTACCTTTCCGAGACCATTTTGACAATTTACTATATTAATTATATAAAATAATAAGACAATGGATTGTCTTTATTAAGAAAATATTTTCATGCCTTCAAGTCTTTGATCTTACTAAGAAAAAATCGTTCAACAATATTAGCACATTTGTAATATTCTGTGTCAGGGGAATTATATGTTCGACAGTTTTGAAAGATTCGTCTAATATCAGCAATGAAAAGCTTCTTGGTGCTGTAATATCCATTCTTTAGTCGTTCAGTCATGGTCTTGAGATCTGAAGCAAAAAACAACAACAATCAAAGTCGATCTTTGATACGATATGTTTTAAGGCTAAAACGAAACGCATCAAAATGACGGAATGTATATCATCGTCCCATCGAGGCAGTGAGGATTTGAAACATAAACAAACATGATATTTTAAAATTTTCTCTATAGCTGTTTTTGGTGAAGAAGAAATGTTATGTTCCGATAAAAAAAAGTTGCTAAGTATTGAAGAGTAGTCGGCTACACGTTGTATCACGTTGTATTGGGCCTATAAGGGGAGGAAGCTTTCCTCATCCCCCTCTCTCTCCCCTTAGGTCGCTGCTACACAAGCCAAATAGTATCTTACCCATGGGATATTTGATATGATCGTAGTAGTCAGGTGCCTCTGTTCGATCAACTGGTTTTTGGAATGGCCACGAACTTGCATGGTTCTAAGGATAAAAACAATAACAGACAGTAAGATACTATTCACTCTTAGTTACGAATTATGTCTGATTAATTTAGTATGGGAGTAATCTGGGTCTTTTTTTGTCTATATTCATGAATTGAAAGAGATCAGACAGAGACTGAAATGCACTAGTCTACGTAGCAAGCGTTTATAGAAATGAGGAAAGGGTAAATGTGTTTTGGGAAAGTGTAACAAGAGACTAGGAGATTATAAAATTCAATCTGAAAGCATGAAGGGCCTAGCAAATTTCTAAATAGAGTTTTACCTTGACTTGGGTTAGAATATTCTTAAGTTGTGTCTGTAACACCATTGGATCAGCTTCACCGTTTGCACTGGAAATAAACAACACATTGGTTACTGGCACTTATTATCATTTACATGATTGAACTGGAAACGCATAGCTAGCGAACAGCGTAGCTTCTAATTTTAGAGGTGGAATGGGAAGAGAGGCATAACGAAAGGGATATATTAACAATTTTAAACCAGAGGGAACCCATCGACTAGTAAGCGAATTTGTCATTCAGTGGTAGACTTTCGTGTGTGTATCGGATATAGTGTGATTCTATTAGATTAATGTGACTGAAATAAAAAAAAATAACGCGTAAAGAAACATAGTTCTATTGAGAACATGATATCTTCCCTTCCCATTCCACTTCCATACTTTCCATTTCCTCTTCTCCGTAACCTAAGCGATGTAGAACAAAATGATTTGGGATAATTCAACGCACCTTTTCTTCATGGAACTTTTCCAGCCGGTTTCACCTAATCAAAGAAAGCAAAGTCATTAACGTTGTCCACGTAAAGTAGAGATGAACACTACAATAAGTGAAACGTGATTTTGTGTTTATTTGTTGTCAGCAGTTGAAACTGATTTCAATGCAAATGAACTCAAACAATAGGTTTTGCTCATTTTCATAAGCCGATTAGATAGACATGTGAGATGTTTGAACTAGATATTATTCACTTTAATGTGTTTTGAAATCATATTGTACGTTCTATGTAATAAAGTATGTATACATACTTAGTCCAGGGACGCTTTCTACAGGTATTTGTCGTACTCCGTCCTTAAAACACGTCAGACCAGGATAAACACGACGTATCTGTTCTTGTTTCTTTGTCGTCAGCTTCTTGATAATCTTAGAAAAACAGATTTATACTTTCAGTATTGGTGAAAGGTTAGAAATGGATACAATATCGGTGACAAAAATACCAAGAAATAAGCGATGTATAATTGTGATGACAATGATGATGGTGATGACGTACGGCATTTGTTGTAATGATGATAACGGCGATGATGCCGCTGATGATGGTAATGATGATGATGATCATCATCTTCATCATTTTCATCATCATCATCATAGTTAATATTAACTATGTCATCATCAATAACTGTTCCATGATGGTAGTGAGCCTGTCTTTTGTATGATGATGATGATGATGCTGCTGTTGTTGATGATGATGTTGATAATGTTGCTGCTGCTGATGATGTTGATGATGATGGTGATGATGATGCTGCTGTTGATGATGATGATGATGTTGATGATGATGTTGATGTTGATGATGATGATGATGCTGCTGTTGATGATGATGTTGATGATGATGTTGATGATGTTGCCTGGTGATGATGATGTTGATGTTGATGATGTTGCTGCTGATGATGATGATGCTGATGATGTTGATGATGATGATGCTGATGCTGATGATGATGATGATGATGCTGTTGATGATGATGGTGTTGATGATGATGTTGATGATGTTGCTGCTGATGATGATGTTGATGTTGATGATGTTGCTGCTGATGATGATGATGATGATGTTGATGATGATGTTGTTGATGATGATGATGATGATGATGATGATGATGATGATGATGAAGATGATGATGATGATGATGATGCTGGTGATGATGATGTTGATGTTGATGATGTTGCTGCTGCTGCTGCTGATGATGATGATGATGCCGATGATGTTGATGATGTTGATGATGATGATGATGCTGATGATGATGATGCTGATGATGATGATGCTGATGATGTTGCTGCTGCTGCTGCTGATGATGATGATGATGATGATGATGATGATGATGTGGTGGTGGTGAAAATGATGATGTGCGATGTCATGTATAATTAAACCATCTAATACCTCTTTTTGTTTACGAATGATGGTGGAGAATTCTGTGTACTGTATGGAGTCATTGACTTGGCACTGTAACAGAAATAATCTTAGTGAGATATTCAAACTGTAACAATGTCTGTACTTGTGCTTTGTCTTACGTGCATTAGTGTTGCTCCTTCATAATCTTTGATGTATCCTATGTACGATGTTTTAGGAATCTTAATGTCTTTACTGAATCCCTTCAAATGAATAAGAACAGTTTCAATAAAATTATATACACATATGTAAAAGAAATTGAAGAAGTAAACGACAAACGTTTAAGCTAAAAGCCATTTAGTTAACTTATTAAAGACCCATGATCACGTGACAGCATGCACCGCGCAAAAGATTTGAATTCCGTGGACCATGAAAATCGCACATTCAGAAATTTCAGTGATATCTTTTACGATGCGAGTGGGTACTAACGCTGTTGTTTTCTCGTAGTACGGCAAATTAAAATAAACAACGCATAGCATTCTGGTAAGAGATCATGGGTCTTTAACTTTGGTAAATAGAGCAGAAACCAAAAGAGAACGACACATCAAACAAACTCTACATATACACCTAATCCAAAAAACGTTGTAGGTCCGCCGCACAGTCCTCGCGCCAAGACCGTGAAGGAAAACACAGTGAATATTTTGATGAGAGTGATAAAACAAG
>JAUPMH010021784.1:0-10702 GCA_032270665.1 Metridium farcimen
TCCCAAGAAATTGCTATTTGCAAATGAAATATGTGAAGAGGCTAAAAAGAAATAACTAATAATTTTCTATACAAATCAAATGAAACTTGTGAACGTGTTAATATTTATTAAACAAACACAAGATGAGGTCAAGCTTTTAAATAAGCAATATTAATCAACAATTGTTATTTAACAGCTTACTCTGACGATGTAGAACTTCTCTAATAATCTTTTTGAAATCGTCTCGATCAATTGCAGTGAAACGTCAATCCTTCAGAACGATGACAGATGTATATTATTTAAGAATAACTTTAAAACGTACAACCATAGTTAACTATGGAACAACTCAACAATGTTTGAAACTACTAATAAGTATTGAAAACAGGCTCTTGGATTGACTTGACTATCTTGGTGTCCAAGTCGTACTTCGGGGTACAACTTCGTACACTAAATCCCCTTGTGAGTGGAACAAGCACACATTTTGCATGTTTGGGTTTGCTTCATTTTAGAAACGTAGAATGTGACGAATTTCCTCTGTGAAGGCTGTTATCCACAAGTTATCTTTGGGGCTGTTGGGTTCTAGGAATAGCAAATCTCCGGCTCTTTTAGCAGTTGGTCTTTGACAATATGTGCAGCTTTGTTCTCCTTTGAGTAAAACTTCAATAAAAAGGCCCTTTTTATATAACAAGCCTCAAGGTCGTTTTTATTGCGATGAGGAGAATTGAGTTCCTCCCAGCATGACATACTTTTTAGGGGATTAAGAAGGCTTATATCTTTCAACACTGTTATCACGAGATCTTTTACTATTCCAGGGTTAATTATAGATATCACCGAAAGGCGAATCGTTTTTTATCTGTATTCATTCAATAAACTTATAACGATAAGACCACATTTTCAATATGTAAAAATAGATAATATACAAATTAGGTAAAACCTAATAGCAGAGCTCCCTAAAGATATATGTGGTCAGTTCGGAGATATGTTTGACGCAACACCCAAGAAGCAAGAGAAACACTCGCTGCGCTCATGTTTCTAAGCTTGCTTCTCTCGTGCTCTACATCTCCCAGCGTGTTTATATCACAGTACATAGACACGCGCGCCGTTTTATATTTCTTAAATAAATCTAAGTTTATAAAATATTACCTGTGATTTCTCAACAGTATAGACGCATGCTCAATTGCTATATGCCCATAGTCACCGGTTCCCAGTCTTAATCCAAAAACTTCCTTCAACAGAAATCCCCATTCCTTGCACTAGATAAAAGTATAAATACATAGGTGAGAGAAGGGAAAAAGTAAGTGAGCTATTAAGGAGATTTTTTAAAAGTCAAGCAAAACGATAATATAGTCCTCGACTTCGTAGCTGAGAAAACAGACGTTGTTTTGCTCCTCTCCCCCCCCCCGCGAAACTAGTTAGTTTCGTTTATGTCCTAAAGGAGCATAAAATGGGTTTAAAATATTTTTTTTTGTATTATTCTATTATTTTCGGTTATCAAAATATATAACTGTATAGAGTTAAATCTTTTTGTATTAATATTGACACGATCTAAACTACTTGTTCATAGTTTGACGATTTTCTGGCTGTCATTTACTGGAATAACAAATTCACTCCCGCCCCACTCCCCCAATTATTATCCGGCTTACGCTTACACTGCATTCAAATAAGCAGTTCAAATTACAGTGTTGATCTTCTTGTAAACTCGTGATGAATACACTCGTTATTCCTTGCAAGGAATGTAGGCTGAAGTTCAAGTCCTTTTACAGCTTAAAAAACACTGTATTTTAAAACATCCAACTACAGATATCGATACACTTCGTCCACGATTTCCTGACTTGCGGCCAGAAATATTGCCATTACCTCGTGCTATGGGGGGGAAGTTCTAGAGGGCTATAAAATATGGCTTGCTGCCTTAGTTGAGAGAATAAATTCTGCTTATCATCCTCAGATACCAGGTTAGTTAGTTTATCAAGTATTAAGTAATATATTTATTGAAGGCCACCAAAGAATTTGGCATAAATGTTGATACATCATCTTATCCCTTACAATATGTTATCAATTATTTCAGGAAAATGGCTTAAAATTGACTGCTCCAAGTACCAAAACACTTCTTTGAACACCTCCTTTACAGAGTAGATACTCAAATCAATGCCATTCAAATGACTCCATCGAAGCCTACCATACAATGCCAAAACAAGGAAGTTAAGCTACAAGATATTTCATATTGAACAGCTGCCACAAGCGTTACACGAACAGACTTTGCTGCCACTCAAACACGGTATGGCATTTACTGGCGACAACGTCTGTCAAGATGTAGAAGAGGAACTTTCTCCTGAGGAATACGTTGCAATGGCTACACGTAGGGCCGCTATTCCAGTGCAACTTAGAAAAAGAGTCACTTCTAAGGCGACAATAGTGGTGGGCTTTGGGGAAGGAAGGGCTACCCGCGATCTGGTGGCCAGATATTTTTAGCGTCACCAACTATGGTCATCTAGTTATTCGGCTGTATATTTCTAAATGTGACGTTTAATTAAATATTTAAAAACATGTGCGAATCATAACAAACATAGAAGATTCGTAGATTGTTAATTCAGAAGACAAGCACGTCTTTTTACATTCGCTATATTTTTACAACATACAGTTATTTTAAAGTTACTCTCAACCTTCGCAGACGATCTCGGCTAAGCGCGTCGTAATTCGCTTCTCAATAAATATTCTTAAAAATTGACGTCAAAGACGCATTCTACATGTCTTTAGCTTTAAAATGATATTTAATGTTACAGTAGATGATTTAAAATGGCGCAAAAATATTTTTTTAACGTGAGGCGTCCGCGAAGGTTGACAGTAAAACCTTTAAGGTTAAAAGCTTTATATGTAAGAGTGCGTGACACACGGAGCGGTGACGTTTCTTTTGCAAAATTAGTTTTTTGTTTTTCGTTTGAAAGTGTTTGAAAGTAATTCAAAATTTGTTCGAAATTCGTAATACAATGAAAGGTATTACATTTTTGTAATATTTCGATTAATGTATTCGCATTCAGATCAAGTCTAAAAATCTCTTAAATCTCATTACAAGACAAAACTTAAGACATC
The DNA here is from genome assembly GCA_032270665.1 of Metridium farcimen. Classification (NCBI taxonomy): domain Eukaryota; kingdom Metazoa; phylum Cnidaria; class Anthozoa; order Actiniaria; family Metridiidae; genus Metridium; species Metridium farcimen. The sequence continues at coordinate 3,067 of JAUPMH010021784.1, forward strand.
CTGACTTGCAATTCAACATTACAGTGGCTTTTCAGTTGAAAAATAGTTGTGATCAATTATGTCATTAAAACCAACTGTGAAAGCCTACTGTATCATTTATTCATATGGTATATTACCTTGATATCAAATACATCAATTTTGAGGTTCTTTCTCTTCTGGAAATACACCTTTCCTTATGACAAGGGCAATCACTTTCCATCCAGTAAATACCTGTAAAAATGTAAAAATCATAATAACTGAATGACGGAACATTTTTGTTTGGCCAATTCATATATTTACATATAAATACATTCACTACATTTATCTACATTTATCTTACTACAATTATTTGTATTACCTTCATATAACACTCAAGTACAATCTCTGCAGCAAGAACACTTAAAGTAGAATTTTCTTTCTGTTCCAATTTAGGTTTCTTTTTGGACTTTGATGTAACAGTTTTTTTGGTTGAGCTTTGCTTCAATGCATGGATAAGCTTTGCAGATGTGTCATCTTTTTTGGATTCCCAGAAAGCTAGTTGTTTGTCAATTTCCTGTTCAACAGCTGGAAAAGAAATATTAAAAAATAAATTTTCTACTGCGTGGTAGCCTTCTTGCATGGTTCATGTGTAATAATTCTTGCCCCTGAACAACATAAACTCCCATTATAGATCAAGTCACCTTGTTATCTTTGAATTTTGGAAATTTAGTATGTAGTCACCTACACAATCCACCCCCTATCCCCCCCACAGACCGATCAGCTAATTGAAAGAAAAGGCATGCATTATCTAATAGCTGTTATTACAGTTATATGCAAATGATTTCAAACAATGGATTCAAATCGAGGCTTTCGGGCAAACCTATTGTTTTCGCCCGAAAGCCTCGACTTCAACCCTTTGTTCAAAATCATTTGCATATAACTGTTATAACAGCTATTATTATGTATACTATGTATATTAAATGAGTATTAATACCTTGGTCTTTTAAATCAATTTCTAGTTGATGTGTTCCATAATCACGTACAAACTTTCCGCCTGTTTTCAAAGTTTTAAAGTACTGAAAATAATAGAATTAATAAGTTGATGATAACAGAGTTAATAGAGGGGATAATGAAGATAAAGCAAAGAATCATGCTGAACTACAATCAGTGTACAATTGACATTGTAATGAACGATATGAAATAAAATCGGTTTATATATTAGGTTAAATCTACTAATAATTATATGAAACACCTGAATTTGGCTGACTGGGTGCATAGATCTAGTTGCATCCATATGGACATAGCAAATAAAAGTTGAATTATGAATTTTAAACTTTGCTCAATTGACAATGGTTAAATAATGCAGTAGGATATATGAAATAAACAATTTAGCATTCCATACCAAAATACGCTCTTGGTAAAAATAATGTTATCTTGTTCAAGACGAACAGGGGGAGTTGACTACAGGCAATAGCCTCGGTTGCAGATATCTTGTATATATATAGAGAATGATTAATCACTGAGAAATATAGTAAATTAACCCAAACCTGACAGCTAGTCCCACCAATGAAATAAAAAAACAGTATCATATAATTGAAAGTCATAGCATAATACCATTTTTTATGTTGAGCATAATATGTTAAAAAATATAATTTGAATTTGATTATTATCCCATGACTATAACAGTCTATAGCTAATCGAACCACCAGTGCAAAGTGAAACATGCTATTTCGATATAATCCATTATGACATATTGCTAAGCTGTAATAAATTAGAGTTCATTATGAAATGCACTAGAGTGTATAGTGTAAAATATTTGAACCAGCTAACAATGGTACACTATTTTCAATATATTTACCAGAAAATGAGGCTACTTGAACATTATGTCTTCCAAGTTTTGTTTCTTGTCCTGCTTTGGCTTTTATGCTTACTCGTTCTGTTTCATATTCTCTGGCCCATAATCCTTGAGGACTGTATTACATTCTTCTAGAGAACCTATCTCATGACAAAAAAGACCAAGGGATGTCAAGAGCTGCTCCATGTTTCTCAGCTCACAGTGTAATGCACAAATATTAACAGCAGTCATGTCTTCTTTCAATAATAGTGTCAGGTCATCCCTAATACCTTTAAACCTGAATGGCCAAATGAAAACAAAAACTAAAAATTAAATTGTGCCAGCATGTATATAGACTCCATTGAATAAGGCAATAACACTTAAATTTTGACAACATCAGTAATTTATGTACAATGAAGACATACAGGAATGGATAGTACTGTATAGATGGCATTTTATTATGGAAATTGTTACAATATATATACAATATCGACAACTTTAGAAGTGTTAAATTGTTACCAATACATTACTTACCCTCCTATATTTGCCTTTGTCATAAGAAAGTGCTCTAAACAAACTTCATTATCTCCAAGTTTACATGTAGAACATGATAATGATAATGATAATGCATAGGGACTATAATAAAAATAAATTGTTTGATTGACTGTTTCAAGCTAAATAAGTTTTTATTCTGTGCTGAACTTTTGACCAGCTTGTTCATGTCAAAGCAAGATTGCAATATTATACAAATTGAGGAAACAGAAAAACCTAGCGTGAAGGAGTTTGAATATCGCTCTTACAATTATCATTGAGTTCTAAGCCAGTATATCAAGATTGCGTCAGATTGAGTGTTTCAGAGAAATGCAACAACTCAAATGCAAACTCAATATTAATTTTATCATTACCTGATCCTTTTAAAGGGATATCTTCGTCTTTTCCCAAAATCTCTTGCAAATGTCTTTCTCTTGATTTGTCCCTGAAAATACTATAAACATTTTGCTGCTTTGAATAATTTTGAAATCTAAAAATTATAAATACTTTTGACTTACAATTTGATACAAAGTCATTATTATTAATATCAAACTCATTATATTAAATGATCAGTATACAATGAATCACGTGATACACGTATGAAGTATTTTGCACTGGGAAAAATGTTGTTGGGATATGTCACATGTATCCAAAAATACTAATGTGCATTTATAAACCATAAACATTGACTTTAAAAAATAGAATAAACAAAAATATCAAATTAGTAAACATATTTTCACATAATTACTTTGTATGACCCTGAATAATAATAAGTTGCAGTACTCAAAAGATATGATGTAAAAGTCACCTTGACCTGTTGACTACAAAATGAAAACTTTTTTAGCAGTACTGCTTTAGCCAATGTTGGATCACTGTGATGTTCCTTGAGAGCTTCATGAGACAATGATTCTCTGATAATTTCCTCGATATTCTTCAAGATGCGTCTTTCAGTATTACCTATAAATATATAAAAAAATTCATCATTACCACCATCATCATCACCACTGTCACACATTTATATATTTTTGTTGTGATTTTTATTCTACATTAAAACCTCTGTTAAAGCAGTCACCTTTAGGAATGCACCACTTTTAAAATAGAGGTTTACCATTTAATAGACAGCACTGTTCAGTAATGTGAAAACCAGCTGGGAATTTTGACTAGCAAAACAAATCGCAGCAACCTTGATAAACGCAAGCACAAATTTTTCACCAAGTGACTGTTTAAAGTCAAAAAGTCATGTAACTTATAGAAAATATGGGAAACACTTTTTAGAAATTAAACTAAACAGGGGGCCACTTAATTATTGTGTAACAATTATATAAGCCAACAGTAGAAATTATAACATAAGGTAAATACCTACCAGAAAAAGATGAAACCTTTATGTTCTGTCTATCTATACGAGTGTGCTGTCCCTCTCGCTTTTGTACTCTGACCCTATCTCCAGTTGCCTCTGGCCCATTTACTTTACAGAATTCTTTCTCTACGGTTGACTTCACAAGGGATTGCGTTTTTTTTATGGTACATTTCTAAAAGCCTTGATCTGTCATCAATTGGCTCTTCTCATGTAGGCCTATAATATGCCATAGCGCCCAGACATTGAGAGAAACGTTCAAATAGCTCCTTTACATGGTCTTTTCGGCGGCAAAAAACCATTACTTTAGTTGCATTTATGCTCTTTTCTTCAATTTCGTCAATGATAGGTTTGAAAGTCTCATAAAGACTTTTTTTAATGATTTCTTAACGTCAATGACAGTGTAGCGTATATTTGGTTTGTTGGGGTCATCTGTCACAATGAAGACAAAATAAATATGTTATAACATGCTTAAACGTTTTCTATTCCTTAAATATAAGTTTTCAAATAACATGTTATATATACAGTTGTGCATACACAGATCTTCAATAATGATCTGTCTTGTTTTTTTATTCTGTGGCAGTGGCAGTGAGTGCTGTTAAAACATCAAAAGAAAATAATATCAGTTTTTTTTATAGAACATTTTAACAAATATTTCTCAAAATCTGACTGTTGGTCTTCTTTAATTAATTTAATAATTAATTAACTGTTTTGTCTTTAAATATAATTCAAATATTATATTATTTTATTATATTATTTTTAAATAATATAATATTTGAATTATATTTAAAGACAAAACAGTTCATATATATGCTGTATAACAGCTGAAGCTGATGAGCTTTGTACTTTCTACATACACGTTACTAAATAGGCTTTATAATTCATTGTAATTTTTGTTTTACACCATAAATAAGTTTACATTATATATATATGTGTATTGTATTTTTTTTTTCTGTTCATATCTACTAGCTGGTGTTAGCAAATATGTTGTTTGTGAAAAATTGAAAGTTAAAAAAACAAAAAAAGTTTATTTAATATATAGCAAAGCTAGAACACAAGATCAACATACCTATAAAGGTGTTTCTCTGTGAAGAATAGATCTTATCTCTCTTAATCGCCCATAATCACTTCTGAATGCTCTTTCTGTTATGCTGTCTTGTCCCCTGGATAATTAAATCGTGAAGAAATTAAATATTTCAAGCCAATTTAATCTATAAATTATTTGTTGGTGGAATCTCAAATTCATATACGACCTGTTGAACCAACAAGCTTAAAACCACATCATCAATTTGGAAAATAACAAACAAAGGTTAATAAATAAAATACAGTTAATATGGAACTTAACAAGACACTATTTTGAAAGTTTTAAAATATAACTAATAATGACAAATTAACACTGGTACTATTTTAATTAGTACCAGTGTTAATTTGTCATTATTAGTTATATTTTAAAATTTTCAAAATAGTGTCTTGTTAGAGCAGTCGTCGCCAACATACGAAGCTGCTACTCCACGATTTCTCAGACTCAAAACCTGGTCTTTCATCAAAGAAACTAATGGGACCACAACCAAGACTATACAATTTGAATTTTCCTGCCTGCACAATTGCTCGTAAGCGTACCTCCGTACGCTTACGAGCAATTGTGCAGGCAGGAAAATTCATCTTAAATGCGACGCTCTTTCCTGACCCTGTGGGCGCAGATACAAATACATCCTGTCCAGACAAATATGAGGATTTAGTTTTCTTTTGGTATTGGCGTAAAACATCATACCCTAATATGTTTTGAGCGTGTTTTATAGCGTCTTCAATGAGGTCACAATCAGCCATGTTGCAATTGTTCGCTCTCGCTTGAAACACATAGCACGTCAGCTCGTCAGCACTAGCGTGACAGATAGTCCTTGATTGACAGGTTTTATGAGCACGCTGATTGGCTCATTTTACTTCTCTATAAAATCGTTCGCCGACCCGTTTTTGGGTCGGTGAATTTGGCGGGAAACAGGCTGGACAAGTCCTTCGTCCTGCGTGCAAATCCGGTTGGGATTGTGTTTTTTTTTTATCGGCGCGCGCAAAGACGAAGGACTTGTAGCAAGTCTAGGGCTTAAAATGCTGAGAGTCTATAAACGAATTTACAATCAAACTAATTTGAAACCAAGTGTAAAGGTATATGAAACTCACTGACAAAGAAAATGCTAAAAACAGTCTCATAATTTCTCTATTTAAACTATTTAGAGGAGTTTTCATTAATCCATGAAATACACTTGAGCATATTCAGTACAATAATTATTATACTTTGGCTCTTGTCTTTTATCCTCTAATTAACAATAGACGATTTCTGAGATGCAAGAGGCGCTTCACAAAAATAACACTCGGGTGCATGAAAATAAGGTATTTTCAGCAGAGTTTGAAGCTTGCTTATATTGTTGCCCAGAAATACCTTGTTTTCATGCACGGGGCTGCAATATTTTTGGAGCAGAACTCGTCTATGAGAGCGTGAAGTCAAGTGGACTACAAATATCTGATAACCCACGAGGCTGTACTTTTAGTATCCACAAACTGTACGGCAAATGTAAAATAAGAAGTCACAAAAAACAAATGAGAAATGCATTTTCCCTTCTAGCAGACAAGTAGCCAATCAGAATGCTGGATTCGTGATAGCTTCCACAGTTTGGTGAATTCTAAACATGACTATAACACTAATTGTTACCATGATTTAACTGTTAACATGTAAGTCAACCATTCAAAAATTGCTTCCACTTTTCAAGATTTGTTCACAAGCATTCTGAAGTGAGAAATCATGGCTATCCCTGCCAACAGCAACACAGATGTATTCAATTCAGGCAGTCTGTATATGAACTTACCAGTTTGGGTAGCCTCACTCACTGAGCTTCAGAACTCATAAATAAGAAATTTAAATTAGAAACATATAACTTTTGCTTGAAATTATGGTTATTAAAGATGGCTTATTATTGACTGGGTTTCAATCTTGAGGTTATCTTCATTAGATATTGATCATTACAATGTGCACTGTGGTAAAATAACTGAATTATTATATGTTTTATATGTAAAATATAACAAAACATTTTTTTTATTATATATGTATTTTCAACTGAACATGTATACTTCACAATACATTGCTGAGTTTGCAGAGTGTTTTATTCATTCACTGGAGTAAATAACATTGTGCGAATCAATTGTTTTGCTGATTAAGTTTTTTTTTAAAGTTTGAAGTTTAGGATCTTGGGAAGTCATAGGAGGTTTTGTGAATGTCATATACAGTTATTTGAAAAAACGTTGTCGCTGACCGGCTCCGCGACGACGCGACTAAGCCCGAGCGGGTGTATGGGTAAAAATCACTGAATCAATAACGTTTTAGCACGCGCTATAGAATATGCTGAAATATGGTGAGTACACGAATGAATGTGTGACAAAGGTCGAAATAAACTGTTGTATAGAACGTGGAGATATAAAGTAAATAGCTACTTCTTCAGTTTTCATGCAGAGGATTTGTGTCATCCAAACCAATCACCAGCGTAGATCTTTGCTGTATGCTCGAGACATGGCTAATCAAAATAGAAACAAGGCACTGCGAGCTCAAGATGTTGATATTATATGCAGCTAACCGCTTCAGTGATTTCTACCCATACTCCTGTTAGGTCTAGTCGCGTAGTCGCGAAGCTGGTCGGTGACAACGTTTTTTCAAATGACTGTATATGGCTGTCAGTATATGTCTGTATATGGTTTGTGGTTGTTCAATAGTTCTGCTGGAGATTTCAAACAGCTGCTGATAGGTGTTGCACAGTAGGATAGTAGTCAAAATAAGGGTCTTCTCCTTCCTCGTCACATTTCTTGAGGATGGTTTCTACAGTTTGAACTACACGTTCTGCCATTAGACTGGGCGTACAATGGTGAGCTGGTAATGTGTTCTATTCCATAAGTCTGCATAAATTGCTGAAATTCTT